>APFE031419579.1:0-13218 GCA_000404065.3 Pinus taeda
TCGGTTGCCCTAGGATTGGGGCTGAAATTTAGCTGTCAATTGACAGCCAAATTTCGGCTGCCCTAGGATTGGGGCTGAAATTTAGCTGTCAATTGATAGCCAAATTTCGGCTGCCTTAGGATTGGGACTGCTATAAAAGGGCTGAGTCTCCAAGGCTTGCAATCACTTAGAAAACAGTCTGCTCCATTGAAGACTTGATACTCTATCAAGGATAGCCAGAGAAAAGGATTGCAAGCTCTTGGAAGGATTCAAGAGCCAAAAACTCAAGTCAAGACCAGGAGCTTTAGAAGATGGAAAGTAAGTTCCGCTGTGTATTATTTTCAATTTCTTATAAGTTCCGCTGTGCATTATTTTCAATTTCTTACAAAGGAGTAGATCTTGGTTAGAGTTTAAAGTAATTAGGAAAACCCATAAATTAAATCTAACAATCTTGACCCAATTTGTGAAAGAGATCTATTTTGTCTTCACAATTTGATAAATCTTTCCAAATATTATATTGCTTGACATTGCCCATTTGAAATCCATACAACTAAGTCATCAAGCTGTGCATATTGGGTTATGGCTCACGGGTGTTTCCCGACGTGTCATTGGTTACTTAAATAATCGTGATTCATTGGAATCCAATGCTACCAGGAAACTTTCCCTTGATATCTTGAGTTTTTTTGTATCCCAAAGTTTCAGGTTGTTTTAAATATGGTCAAAGTCATTATAAGAAAAGTTAATAAACTTGGTCAAGTAAATGCATCAATCCGTGTAAATTTTTAACCTTCTCCTTTTGTCACTTTAATAGTTCCAACCATTGATTTGGTCAATGTATATGACAGTTTTAGAGTTTGGGTGGGAATAGAATCTTGCTAATCAACAAAATTTATTTGAATGTATAAATAGATTTTATTGAAAATTATGGGATGTTTAGAAAAAAATTGTGTAGAGAAAAAATTAAATTTATAATTCTAATAAATTTAACAAATGTAAATTTGCAAATTAACTGTAATAAAATGTGTCTACAAAAGCTCCAAAACATAAAAACAATTAAATTATTAAATTAAAATTAAGCTTATTAATTTTTTAAATTGATTCATTTTTATAACTATTTAACTAATCAATATTTGACACTTTTTATTTTTGTAAATCATATGCTATAATTTTTAGGGTTTTATTAATTCTACTTTTTAATTGACTTTTTATTTGATTTTTAAGTTTTTAAGCTAACTTTTATTATATTTCCTTTTTCCTCCAATTTTTATTATATTTATTCTTGGTTCTCTCTTCTTCTTGTCTTCATAAAAGCCCATCTTATTGATGAGTTTTTCTTTAGACTAAGAACATCTATTTTGAAATAGAAAATCACCATAAAAACATGCAAACAACAATACAATTTTGACCAAAACTATTATTTAATTGGTTTATTAAATAACATTTAAATATATATAAAAAATAAAAAATAAATAAATAAATAAAATAAAAATAAAAATAAAATTATAAAATTGAAAGACCCTAATGAGTTGGAAACCAATAAACGATGTCGTTAAAAAGATATAAACTCATTATGGAAGAGATGTTGTGGTTTCCATAAATGATGTGTTAAATGAAAAGTAATAATACTAAAATAATACTAGGTGAATTAGAAAAATAATAAACATAATACATCCATACCATTAAATTTATCATATTGTATTTTTTTAATTAAAAAAGTTGATAATATACCAAACTCAACCCTTCTTTCACACCCTCTTTCTCCCTGCTCCTCTCTCTATAAAATTAATACCATGCATATCATATTAGAAGATGTTAAAATGCCAAACTTATATATATATATATGAATCAACTTAGTTCTATTTTAACTTTTAGTTTATTAAGAGTGTTAGAGGAATCAATTTTTTATAGGTGTAAGTTTTTCTAAATTTATATGAAAAAAATTAATATTAAAAAATTCAATCTTCTACACAGATTATACAGAATAAATCTATAATAACTTTGAAATCTTGAATATAATTTAAAATCACTGACCTTAAAAGTTTAAATTTATCATAACTCTGGAATAAGTTGTTCGAGGACAAACATCCTGTATACAAGATGAAAGTAAATCCATATGCATAAAAGGATGGGGGAATTCCAATCATATAGCAGTAACATCATTCGATGTAATAAATTTGATGCATGGTAAGGTGTTAAATATTTAAATGTATGGAAGAATTAATAAATAAATATGAATATATTTTAATGTGTTTAATTTTTTTATAAATGAAAGGTTGATGATGATTGATGAGAATAGTTACTTACAGTATGGTAATGATATATAGGATCTATGGTTTTGTATTAGTTTGGTTTGTACATTCATTTTAATCACAAATTTATTAGGCTGGAAGGGGATTAAATTGAACTACATGTTTTTTTTTTACTTTTGCACTCTAAAAGAAGTTGGAAACTCAAAGGATTGATCTCTCTCTGCACTTGCTAGATCCATGGTTAAGATAAATATATGCTGGTTAGAATTTAGTTATCAAATTATTAGCAAGATAATAATTGTTAGCTATTGTCTATGCATGTAAGAAAACATGTAAAAAAACAGTTAATTAATGAGCAGTGTAATATTGTTAACCTTAAATAAAGTAGCAAATTAGAAATAAAATACTAACAATTATATATTTCAGTAATGTATTCAATGTTATACAAGCAAGAATATATATCTTCAATAGTTGGAAAATCTATCATCAAAATACTAATAGAGACAGTCATTGCTAACTACTATCCAAAAGAGTTATCATTAATAAGCTACTCGTCATTTTTATTGATAAGCCTCAATATTGCAACAAGAATGATGCAACTCTCAAAGCTACCAACTTTAATTATCAACCTAGGGTTCGTACAAACTTAAGAGGTATCGACACTATATGTGTAGTATACAATGTGTCCTTCTTTTGTTGATGTGATGTAATGGAGTGAATATCATGAAATCAAAGCCTAAACTAATTGCAAAAATGGAACTTTTACTCTATTTGCAAGAAATGGAAATGCTACTTGCTCAACTTGTAAATGCTAACTAATCACTTCATGAAAGGAAAAAAGTTAATCTCCTTGCAAAAAGAAAGTTATTTTATCTTGCATTATTCATCAAACTACCAATTAGATTTGCAAGTACCATCAACCTAGTTCACACTTTCTTGTAAATCAATAGCCTACTTGCATCATACTTGTGATAAAGAAACTAAGACTACTCTTTTTCTCAAGGAATAAAAAGAAGGGTTGGAGTGGATTAGGAGCTTCCCTTGATAATAAAATCATAGCTGGGGGTCATTATTCATCTATACTAATTCATAGTTGTAGTGGGGATCAAAGCTGATGAAGGAAAGTGGTGTTACATGTTTGCTACAGGAAGGGACAAATTTGCTACAGGAGAAGACATAATTGCTACAGGAGGAGATAATTCACCGAATGAACAAGTAAATCAAATGAAAATGGGATGGGACACATTTTTTTTATTAATTATGATGTCTTAGGTCTCCATTCCAAGTGGAATCACTCCAAAATACCATTTTTCATACGTGCTAAAAAATAACAGAAAATTACTAGTCTAAAATATGGAAATTCAAGAACTAGTGAGCTGGTTAACCAATCAAATGCTTTGCCTAATCAAGTGAAAATGCAACAGGGTAGATTTTTTTATTAACTTGAATGTTTTTATGATCTAATACAAGTGGAATAAACTCAAATGAAACTCATTAACATGTTATAAAAAATAGAGGAAAGGTACTACTATTTTGTTACAAGGACTTCTAGAAATTCTAGATTCATAAACTAATAACTCAATCCAAGTAGCTCAATGATGAAGATTAATTTTAAAAGATATTCTAAGGATGCATCATGCTTTTGACTCTGTAAATAACCTACAAAATAACCTGAAAAATCATTTAACCCAATCCTACAGCAAAAAAAACATGAATACTAAATGCAGAAATAGAGAAAAGAAGAATAAGAGATGCATGTCAATAAGAAGTAATAAAAAAGAAAATAAAATTATTCAAAAGGGATCTAAGGCTCTTGGGATATCCAAACCCAAGGATACTCAAAGTCCTATGAAGGAGAACAATCATTAGAATCTAAAAATGACACCAGACTTCATTATTTGAATCAATCCAAGTACATCCCTGCTAGAAATGAAAGTGAAGCTGCAAAAATACAATTTTTCTCACAAAAGACTAAAAAATACATGCCTCTAGAGGCAAATTAGAATTTGTATTTATAAAAAATGATGAGGAAGCATCCTCCTTTGAAGGAGGAAACATTCCCCTCTAAAATCCCTCAAATAGTGGATCTAGTTTCCAACACTAGGAATCTGCATTAAATCCCTCAATCACTAAAGCTCCATAATTTGTGCAATAATTTCATAATATCTAATTGATTTATTATCCAATCTTGATCCTCATGTATTAGGGAGAAAGTCCCTAGATTATCTCATCTTCCAAATCTTCACAAGATACCCATTATTCTCAATATATTCTACAAAAATAAATAATATTAGGCACAAATATGAAATTATCTTTAAACCTTCATAATGAACATATTAAAGCTAAAAAAACATGATTAAGTGTAGAAGGAAAGATTTAATATAGCCTTCGTGTGCTTAAAAAAATGTTATATGAACCTTAATTTGTGTCTCATTTATAGGTCCATCAATTATTTAAAGTAAATTATATCACATACAATTATCTACTAGTAGTAGGGAAAGGGACGGGACAGGTTTTCACCATCTTAAATTCCTCTATTTCTTAAACTATTAATTCATATTAAATCATATTTGAATATGCACTAAATATCCTAAATAGTATAATCTAATATACTAATCATATTAAATCATAAATTGAATATGCACTCTTCAATATATATATATATATATATATATATATATGCCTGTCACTATTATATTTTAGGAATTTTTTCATAGACTGTCTACATATTAGAAGAAATGTCTTTTAAAAACGATATCAAAATTAAATGAAGGACTACAATAAGTTTAGGAATTTTTAACCAAAATTACTTTTAATTAATCATTTTTAGTAGACTTCTATATATCATATATAGAACAAATGGCCTTTAAAAATGATATCAAATTGTATGAATTGGACTACAACATCATTATATGCAAAGCATATTCATGTGAGAAAAACTATGGTGGTTCTTTATTAAACGGGGACAAGTCTTATTAGTTAGAACAATCTCAATCTTTTCATTCTAGTCGAAGTTGCATGAAGTGGTTTAATCTTGGATTTTATTAGGGGAGCTTTTCATAGAGTGTTAGCTTTTCCTCGTTTTTGGTGGTCTAACTTCCTAGTACACTAGATTTTACGATATTGGTCTCCAACCTTTCTCACCTATGGATTGTCCTTCCTTTTATTCTATATTTCATCTAAGTAGTTTATTCTTTAGCTCATCATATTCTTATACCTCTCTCTAGGTCCTTCCTTTCTTGCTACATATCACCTTTGCCTGACTAGCATGGTTATTGGTTCATTAGAAGTAGGAGATTCACCATGCCAACATACAATGTTTGTTGTCATAGGGGGTGGCATATTATTAGAGAAATGGGGGAATTCATGTTCACTAATAAGCAGAGTCCTCTCCATGACACTATCACAAGAACACACTACATAATATATAGGTTGACCATGATAAGGTAGAGAGAGATGCCATTGAGGAGCATGGCTTCTTATTGGACATTTAACTCCTAGCTAAGGTGGCCTCCTAAATACTCTAAATGAGTCACACAAGAGTTATATATAACCAATACATGCATATTTTTTATGTTATGAAAAAATTGTTGCCTCAAGTTCTCCTAGATTATAATGAAGTTAGGGAGGAGATTCTTTGAATGTTTGGTGAACTCTTGTGGTATATGAATACCACAAACAACTGAATGAAGAGGATTAACAATCACCTCAGCCTCCCACTCGACTATGAGAATCTCCCTTCAACATGGAAAGGAACTCACCAAGGTGGACCTTTATTTTTACTCTTCTTAACCCCATGCTCTGTGCCTATTATCATTATGTCTATTTTTGGTTTCTAATATTTAAGATAGATAGTTATAGTTGGGTAGATAACATTCAATTATGGAAGGGAACACTTTCATTTTTTGGTTGCCATTTTGGATTTCAAACTTTTAAGGTTTTAGCTATGGTCTAGTTTCTGGACCATCAAAACAGGGTAAAATTATTTGTCAATTGAGAAATTAATAATGAGAAAAACAATCATTAATTACTATTCATAAATATGGGTTCATTTATCACTTTTATTTAAAAAAAATAGACTTTTCCACCTGTAATTAAAAACGGGTGGTTTGTAAGCAGTTTAACCATAATTATTTACCCTTCATAAATGTGGGTTGTTTTATAATTGTTATTTAAAGAAAACCATGCCACCTAAAATAACCAACTGGGGTTCATAAGGCAACAAAATTTCATCCTTTAGGGCTTCATTCATTAACATGTTTCCCTACTTTTAAAGAAGAAAATCTCGTAGTCAATGAGGAACAATTTTATTTTTTATTCTATGATTAAGAAGATGCTTCAACCTAGATAATATATACAAGAAAACTAATATCACTTGTGGTCATCATTGAAGCTACCATTAATTGAATCATATACTTTTTAGTAGTATCTAATCTTATTCTTATACATGAAATTGAATAATACTCTTTATCTCAATTGAAAATTTTATCCAAAATTCAAAGGGAAATAAACATTAATTTATAAAAACATGACTTGTATTCAATTTTTAATACATTATTAAATATGCAAATTTATTTTTACATATAAAACCATAACTTATATTTAACTTTTAAACACAAACATCTATATTGTTTTTAACATTGGTTTGTTTTTAACAATGGTTTTACTATAGAATACAATGCAATTTGTTACTCAAAACAATAAAACACTTGATGGTGAGTTTTCTTAGCTTAATATAAGAACACATTAGAAAAAAAATCATTATAAAGAGGAAGGGAGATGGAAATTCAATCCATCCAAATTTAGATAAGGTCCACATAACAACATAGTGTTAGAGGATGCACTTAAATGGGAATGAAAGGATGTGAAATCTAATATATTTGAAGAATGGTTATCAAGATACATATATTTAAATTTTAAGTAAATATGAAGCATTCAACATAGATTGGAGTGGATATTCGTACGGGTGGACTGAAGGAATTATAGCGGAATTTTTATTTACCAATTAGCAAATTATTATTTTTAGTATATTGAAGGGTGAGTGTATGAAATTGGTGAACCTTTCAAAATGTAATGTATATAAAAACATATTTATATATCTTTTGAAAATATAAAATAAATATGTATTTGAAAAATCTAGGTTCAAGGATTTTGAAGCCTAGCAACTTACTTGACACACAATCTAGATCAAAAGAACATATTTGTCATTCTAATTCCTTAAATTGTGTCAATTTCCTAGTTCACCAACACATGTGTATAATATGAAGATATTAAGAAGATCAAAATTTATAATGTGTGTTCTCTGTAAATAGAAAAAGCACATGTGTTCTTAAAATGTTTTCTAAATAATTAGAATATTTTGTAACTTGAGGTGAAAAATGACTATTTCGTGGCTAATAACCATATATTTAGACCTTGATAATCACTTCTAGGACTAAAAATATAAATCGAGATGCAACTTATCAGAAAATCCGAGGATGGAGAATATCTATGTTATAAAGAAAAACCAAGTACATCATCCCTAGTAATATTTTCTAGATATTGTGGCCATGTAGAGGGGCCATATAATCACATATTATATATAGAGGGAGTCCCTCTCCCATGAGTAGCATATGGGAAATATTCCAACCATTTGCACAAGATCGATGCATCTTATGTCTTGAACTACATTATAGGATGAAAATTAGATATGTATGTTTGTAGATTTTCTTTTAGGACTCATGGACCCTATAGAGGGCCTCAAACAACAATAAATCCTTGGCTGAAGTTATATTTGGATTGTAATTAGGATAAAAATGGACTTTCTCTGAGGCAGGCTTAGGCCATGAGCCACCAGACCACCATACTATATCGTGTAGATGTAAAATTCAGAGAAAATTTTAGGCATGGAAATTTATTTTGAAGTTTATAAATCTTGGCGAATCTCAATGGTGTCTAATATGAAAACTATAAAATGTTTGTTGATATTTTTATAAAAATATCCAAATTTCTAATTATTTTGTAGGTACAGTCCATATAATTTTGGTGATTTTTAGGGTAAAATTATTTTACACTGTAAAATTTGGGTGAATCATTTTTACAAGAAATAGAAATTGACCAATCGTTTTTTTGGAAAAAAACATATAAAATTAGCCCACTTGCAAATATTAGCCCCTAAAATTTTCCAAAAATTTGGTATATGCTTGGAATATAGGTATAATTAAATCACTTTTCTCAAATTATGAATGAGACTCCTTGCATAAAGGATGGTTTAAAGATAAAACATAACAAATTACTCTATAATATTTACTTTTAGGGTTCACAATCCACACAGATAAAACTAAATCATCATAAGGATCCCATAAAAAAAATATTTAGCTTGAAATGTGATATAAAATTAATATTTAGCTTGAAATGTGATATAAAAATTATTATGATGGTATATGTATGGGACTTTTCCCTTGATATATACTCCAATGATCTAAAAATAAGAATTAGGGATCAAATAATTACTTGTAGAGATAATAGGACATGTATAGGGACACAAACTAGAATGGATGCCTTCAAAAGAGAATTGTTGGCCTACAAGTTTGAACAATTTTGATGTTTAAAATAACATAAATGGTTCACATAGGTAGGGAAAACATTTAAGAATGAAAATTAGGAACTTAGATTATACGAAAAAAATATTATTTATGTCCCAAGACATTATTTATATAGATAAACTAGGGACATAAGCCTCAATGGTTTACCTTCGTAGATAGATTTCACATGAAGATGTAACCTTTAACTTGCAATGAGTATATGATTGGGAGTTTTAATTTTTTTGCAGTAAGGGTGTGTCTTGTGGTACACACCATGGTTCAATATCAAACTTGTTATGATCCACACACTTAAAAAATGATTAGTCAATGAATATATTCTGCTTTAAGGGTGGAATATCAAACTTGTTATGATCCACACACTTAAAAAATGATTAGTCAATGAATATATTCTGCTTTAAGGGTGGAATTTCTTTTTATATTGAATATAATACAAAGCAGGATATGATGATTCTAAGAATAAGTATCCGTGGTGTGCTGAGAGACAAAAGCTACAATTATAATGAAAAGTCCCAGGAAGAAGTTTTGGCCTCTATAATAATTATAATTTAACAGGGTGCTTCTATGAAAATATTTATAATTTCAACATACTTGTTAGTTCCAAAAGCATCGGCTAAAAAACTAAAAGCATCGGCTAAAAATTTATACTTATGCTTAATTGTCTTTTAAAAGCTCAAACGGTATACTTATTCTTAATTGTCTTTTAAAAGCTCAAACGGTTTATGTGAACATGAGGCAATAACGAAAGGAAAAAGGTTTATGTGAACATGAGGCAATAACGAAAGGGAAAAAAAATTTACTCATGGCAAAAGCTGATCTCTATATCCCGTAGAACAACATAAACGAGAATTCCATCGACAACATCATGACTCTCGGCCTGTCCCATATTTATACTTAAAATTAAAATGAGGTATCTTGATATTTATTTTTCACCGATATTTTAGGAGAATAAATCTTTATTTAAATAAAAGGGTTTTGGATAGCTTTCGATTCTTAAACAACACAGGTGGGATTATTTGCAAGGAGAAACAGGGGATTTTGCAACCCTGGGATGATAAAGCTTTCTAAATCGTTCTGAATTCCGAAGACATTCGAGACCAACAAAATCAGCTGATCTAATGGCACTACATCAATGCAGTGTTATATGGATGGGGAAGGCATTAAATTTTTGATGCCTAAGAAGCATGCCATACATTTTCGAAGAAGAAAAGTTTGTATCTTGAAACCACAACAGCTATAACTATATTTGGTCTCCATGAGATGGAATCACAAGCTATACCTAAATAAACACCTACAGGGATTCCTTGAGCTTAACTTGATTGGAGATTTGCAAATCCAACAGGCATGAAGCAAATCCAATACATGCTAGTTGGAGGCATCGGAATCTCCAATAGATAAGTAGAGAAGTATGCCCCGGTGATTGTTGGAGTTTCTGGGCATTCCAAACAAAATAAAGTGGAAAAATCCTCTGTTACCACTGTTGTGAATTTTCTGATAAATTCCAAAACAAACAAAATATGAACAGAGAGTAATACTCTGTGGTTGGGAATTTCTGATAATTCCAAAACAAAAGAACATAACAGAACAATGCTCTGTTTTGACACAGCGAAAACAAAAAAAACGCTTTGCTGAAACAGGTGTTTCAGCAACGTAATTGCTTTGCTGAAACTGGTGTTGCAGCAACAGGAAAAACTTCTGATAATTAAAATAAAACTCTTAACAGAGCAATACTCAGCAACACTAAAAACTGGTGTAACAGCAACGTGCAAGTGGTGTAATAGCAACACATAATTAACTTGTATTCATAAACAGTAAACAAGCTGATACAAATTCATCTTCCTCTTGACAAAGGGATAATAGCAGAAACACTTCAATTCCACAAATCTATGCTTAAGAGCATCTTCTTCCTAACAGAGGGATTCACCAAGGAATGCTTCTGTTCCACACAAATAACATCTACCTCTTAACAGAGGGATTTCAACATCCCTGCTTCAGAGGCACTTCAATCTGTGTATACTTGCAAATTGACACTGTTGTGTCTGCACTGCTGTCTAGGCACTCTGTCTCAGCACTGTATTACAACAACTCTATCTCAGCACTGCTGTGCATAGAGCTTCATTCATGTGAGCTACGCTGCTACACATTCTTTCTCAAAAACCACAGAAATTATATTTCAGCACTGTTGTGCTGTGTTGCAGAGAGATTAAAACACTGTTGTCGCTCTCTCAGAGAAACAGAACTGTTGTTCTTTTCTGCTTGATTAATCTCATTGGTACATTAACAGTACTGCTGTGCGTTCATATTTATAGGAAAACAAATCTCTGATTTAAATAATAAACTAGACAAAGTATCTGCTGATATTTATCTGCGTATTTATTACAGAAGAGGCGGTGATGATTTTCTCGGTGGAAATAAGTCGGTTGCAGGGGAATTTATTTCTGCACATTTAACGCTGATTTAAAGTGCAAAAATATCAGAAGATTTTTGCGGCTTCCAGATAACTGCTGAAGATCAGATTTAATGCACATGAATGTGCAAAATATCAGCAGTGACTTTGCGGTATTGAACAGGCTGGAACATCTACGGGAAATCAGATTTCTGTCCAGCTGTTCATTGTTTGCAGTTGGAATTAAATTCCAACACTCCCCCTTAATTTCAACTGCTGGGTTATTAGTCTTACCCAGACACTTCATCAAAAATTCGAAACTTTTCTGATCCAATGGTTTGGTCAGAATATCAGCAACTTGCTCCTTCTCTGCTCTCATGGCAGATGTAATTTCATATCTCTTCCCTATAGGAAGATCCATCTGATAGAGTTCTACCAGGGTCTTCATCACATCTTCAATCTCTTCCTCTGTCATATTGACAAGGCTGTTGGCAGTAAAGCCCATCTCAGCCATCTTGGCAAGAGTTACATATTGAACTCCATATTCTTTAAACAGATCTTCAAGGAACTTCAATTCCTTTCTCCCATTGATGGGTTTTGTCCATTTCCTATCTTCAACTGCATTTTTGAAATGAACAGGGTCATTAACATGACTAGATAAAGCAAACAAAGAATTTGTACCTTCATTTGTTGCTTCTTGTGGTGTGCTTGGAGAAGCACATTCATTTTTCCTCAAAGGTGCGACTTGCTGCCCTTGTGTTGGCGCTGCTGTTTGGGGATGCATTTCATCCATCTCCTCATCATCTTCATCACGAGACAAACAGTTTTTATCATTCACTGTTTTCTCTAAGCTTTCATCATAAGCTTCCTCCTCAATGAACTGAGATTTTACTGTCTTTACTTTCTTCATGCCTTGATAGACTGTCTTGAGAGTTTCCCATGCTCTTTGGATGTCATAGCTGCTGCTATCCTCGGAAACACACTCTCATCCACTGCTTGATACAAGAAGTAGAGGGCCAAAGCATCCTTCTTCTTATAGTTCTTCAACAGCTCTTTCTCTGCCTGAGTTAAGCTATCAAACTCATTTTTATCTGCTGGTTCTTCAAAACCATCCTCAACAAATTGCCATAAATCTTGTGAGGTAAACAGGGCTCTCATAACTATTGCCCAATAGTCATAGTTTTTCCCATTTAATAGTGGGAGCTGAGTATTAAACATACCCATGCTAGTGCTGGCCATTCCTTGCACTTTAAACTATGCTTCAAATACAGTCTAATAACTGGCTGTATATTTAAAAATAACTGAGAAATACCTTGGATCTTTTCTTGACTGTGTCTTCACTCTGCTGGAGAAGTTGTTGCAGCAAGAAACCTTCCTTCAGCTTCTTTGACGCCTTCAAAGAGCCTGGACTAGCTCTGATACCATGTTGGAATTTTATGGTGAATTCCATAACACAAAACATCAGAGAACAACTCTCTGATATGATGGAATTTTCTGCTAAATTCCTTAACAAACAGGCAATACAAAACTGCTCTGTTTCAGCCCAAAAACTGATAATTTCGTTTTCTGGACTTGGTGTTGCAGCAACAGGATTCTAGTGTTGCAGCAACAGGAAAAACACTTTGTTTTTTATAACACAGAAAAAACAGAAAATTGCTTACTGGAAATGGTGTTGCAGCAACAGGAAACTGGAAACTATGTTGTTGTAACTGGTGTTGCAGCAACGCGATTCTGGTGTTGCAGCAACAGGAAAAACTTCTGATAATTAAAATAAAACTCTTAACAGAGCAATACTCAGCAACACTAAAAACTGGTGTAACAGCAACGTGCAAGTGGTGTAACAGCAACACATAATTAACTTGTATTCATAAACAGTAAACAAGCTGATACAAATTCATCTTCCTCTTGACAAAGGGATAACAGCAGAAACACTTTAGTTCCACAAATCTATGCTTAAGAGCATCTTCCTCCTAACAGAGGGATTCACCAAGGAACGCTTCTGTTCCACACAAATAACATCTAC
>APFE031419583.1:0-36361 GCA_000404065.3 Pinus taeda
AAAAAAAAAAAAAAAAAAACAAAACAAAACAAAACAAAAAATGGTTCACTCGATAAACATCATCAAATTGTTTTTTCTTAAATATACACTACATGTCTCCCTCTATCGAGGATCAAAAACACAAATGAATGATTATGTAGCACCTCCCATTCTCATTCCTAACTGAAACATGCTTGTTCATTCTCCTTGAGGAATAAAAAGTTTGGGTTTCTCTACTTAGGGTTCTGTGTGAGCGACTTAAATTTCCTCGGTGTAGCTACAATTAAATCCATGGTGTGCCATGTTTGTATGTTAATTCAATCAGAGATATGTCTTTTATGGTTTAACTTTTTAAAATTTTCACTTTATTTTTAAAAGTTTTATTAATCTTATTAGTCTATCAAAATTGGTTGACTTTGTATTATTTCGGTATTTTTTTTGCAATTTTAACTGAAGTTTCATGAAAATGTTGAATATTTCTATTTTCCATATATTCAAAATTAAAATTAATTTCTAATTTTTTATTGATTTAGAGAGCTCTTATGGGACATAATTCCTCTGGTGGAGGGCATTTCATTTTGGTATTCGTGAGTGCATCACAATGGAATTGCTATGCCTCACACTACTACAACTCTACCCAATGTTTCACGTCCCTTATATGGGGGAGGACAAAATATTGATATATTGTGCGTGGGGAGGAAAACATTTTGATATATTGTGCATAGAAAATTTTATTACATTTCGCGAGAATAAACAAACAAATTGCAATTTTGAAAAAAAATATCTAAAATATGTTCGCTGTAAATCAAGATAATGGAGCACTAAATAAAAAAAAATTGTGGAGGAGTTGCTTGTATGAGATGTAGTGTGCGGAGAGTTATTTGTGTGGAGGAGTTGTTTGTATGGGATGTTTTGTGCGAAGAGCTATTTGTTGTTATAGTTGCATATGATTTGATGTTATAGTTGGATATGATTCCATCTAACACCACGTTTAAACTAACAGATAGCATTACTTATGTGTCTTGTCTAAACTATCATACGAAGGCATGTTATATATTCAAGTTTCTAGTATTAGTACTCTTCTACCTACATGGTGCTCATACAAAATATGTAAAACCGTTAACAATAAAATGATGTTGCAAATAACCAACCCTAAGAAATCTTGTCACGAGATTTTCCGTGAGATAATAATTAGACTATATTGGATTAATTCTAGAGCAATGACGTTAATTGGAGCTATCTTTGGCTTATTATGGATTTGATATTTATCATTTCTTATATTGCTAATAACTAGCAATTGCCCTAGATGTTGTAAAGGAAATATCGTAAGGAGGTAGCATAGGAAATAGTAGCATTAAATTGTTACTCATCCATGATGATAGTGAAAGTGTAATGAGATGTTGCCAAAGGGTGTAAGTAGAATTTTGGATCTTAGTTAAAGAGGGAGGTCTGAGGAATTGTATCATTGAAATGACAAGAGTATCATGTTCTCTCTTGTTGGTTATTCAGTGTAGTTGTCAAAGAATGCATTCTAGAGATAGTGAAGATATGTATGATTAGCAATTATTGACCAGAAAACCTTCATTTGGTCTTTTGGTTAAACATCCATATGTATTTGCACTCGAAACACTTGTGTTTGAAGAATTTTCCTAATTGAATGGTTGGAATTTATCACTATTTTTCTTCTAACTAAACTATGACACAATACTTATTATTTTTCAAAATCAATAAAAATATTAAACAAAAATTTAGACATAATATCACATTTGAACTAGATATTATTAAAATCTCATGGTAAAAATGACTAGTCTAGAGCTTTAAGTGTTAATCATGTTGTCTATTAGGTAGGTAGATGTTGAAATTGTTTAGGAAAATGGTTGCAATGGTAAAGGTTAATCTTAATTAGAGGTTGAGGGGTTAAAAAAAGAAAATCATATGATGACATCTGCATTTCCATATTAGGTGGAACGCTCAATGTGAAAGAAAGGGTATACATGAAAAATCATGTTGGAATCTTCATTTTCATATTGGGGTAGCTATAAATCAATTGATTGACATTTATAATGAAATTTGGAAAAGGTGCAACAATGATTATATATGTAATAAAATTAATGATTTTAGATTGCAGATTACTGTGGTGTGATTTCTGAATGGTGTTCGGATTTTCCACAGTGTTCATGTTTTGTGGTCGACGTTTCGAGTCTTCAACTAGACTCATCATCAGGACAAATTTTTGTGAGGAGAAAAGAAGTAAATTGGTAGGTATAAATATGAAATAGGCAGGATGTGAAGACAAATGGCCGACTCTTAGAATGTTCATTAATAATTTAATTATTTGTTACTGTCATTTAAGTTATTGAGTATAATTCAACCCTAAATAATTATTTCTAATTCTTGTAATTTTTGGTATTAATATTAACATTTAATAATTTGTTTTATTCTATTATTATGAATTTATTATTTAATTGCTTATTAATTGTTATTTTTGCTTAGTACTTTATTAATTATTTGTTTATGTTTATTAATTATTGTTTAAGTTTCTTTGTTATTCTTAAATTAATGCTTATTAATTATTGTTTTATGTTAGAACTTTGCTATTTATGTTGCTGCTCATAATTGATTTAAATGAAACTATATTAGCATTATTTAGGTTTACTCATAAATTAATGTTTGATGTTATTAATATTTATTAGATCATTCTAGCTTATCAATGCTAGAATTATTTTTAATGCTATTTAGAATTAATTGCTTTTTGCTTTATTTAATAATGGTCATTAACTCTTTAATATATATATTTTTTAGCTTATATTTATTTTTCTCTATCAGCTATTAAAAGATAGTTGTTTATTTTATATTGCTTCTTTATGATATTTACTAAGATATTTATTAAAGATCTTCTATATATACTTATTATTAATATCTATTATAATTGATATTTATTTTTATTATGATGATTATTTTAACCTTATTTTAATATTCATATTATTATTGCTTCTATTATTTATATGTATATAGTTATGATTAGCTATTTTCTACTATACTAAAGGGTTATATCCTTTATAATTCAATCTTTTTAGATGTTTAATCATATTATTTATATTATAGAAATTATTAGGATTCTTTTTACCCTAGATAATCTTTCAGGCCTAGGTCTCAAGGAGCAGCAAGATTAATGCTAATATGCTAGGGTTTTTTAACACCGATATTAAGGTTAATTTTCGGGGGAGAGCAGGGGGTTCCAATTTTTGCTAATTTCCATACCACCGTCCCTATTAAGGTTTTTAGGATGTTTAATGATTTCAATGGCTTCTCTAACCTTACGTTTGAATTGGTTTTCTACCTTGGCAACGACTTTGGTGTCTTCTAAGCAAATATGATGATTAGTTTTACCTACATGCTCGGCTAGGGCTGAGGATTTGGTTCTTTCGTGACGGATGTCTGCACTATGCTCTTTGAGTCTAATCTTGATGGATCTTCCAGTTTCTCCGATGTATTGATCCCCACAAGAACACTTGATGAGATAAACTCCTTTTTGCTGAAGATGCTCTTGGTTGTCCTTAACAGATCTCATTCTTTGCTTAATGGTAGATAGGGGTTTGAAAGCAGTCTTAATATTTTTCTTACTGAGGATTTTAGCTATCTTGTCAGTGACACCTTGGATGTAAGGAAGGTAGGTATTGGAGGTGGGGGTATCTTTGGTTTTGTTTTTATTGTTATCAGTTTTTGCTTTTTGAATGGCCTTGTATATGTTTTTATTGCTGTACCCTAGGTTGGCAAAGGTTCTTTTAAGGTAAGAGATTTCTTCATCGGTATGGTTACTATCAGAGATTCTATAAGCTCTAGTGAAGAGGGTTTGTAGGACCCCCATTTTTTGGGCAGGGTGGTGATGAGAATCGGCATGAAGGTAGTTATCTGTATGGGCTTTCTTCCTAAAAACTTTGTGATCAATGGAACCATCCTTCTTTCTAATGAGGAGAATGTCCAAGAACGGAATGCAATTGTTTTCTTCCACTTCCATGGTGAACTTGATGTCTTCAGACAGGCTATTGAGATGGTCTAGGAATTTGCTAAGCTCCTTCTCGCCATGAGGCCAATTGACACTGGTGTCATCCACAAACCTAACCCAGGACTTGGGTTTTAATGGATATGAATCTAATGCCTTCTTCTCGAATTTTTCCATGAAAAGGTTTGCCACGATAGGTGATAGAGGTGATCCCATAGCGACACCTGAAGTTTGTTCAAATATTTCACCTTGGAAGGAGAAGAAGGTTGAGCGAAGACAGATTTCGGCTAATTTTGCGGTCTGGGGATCTGCTACATCTTTAACAACCTGGATAGCTTCATCTAGGGGAATTCTGGTGAAGAGCTGGACTACGTCAAAACTTACGATTTTATCTCCTGGTTCAAGTTTGGTGTTTTTAATGTGGTTTACAAATTGATTGGAGTCTTTTATATAAGAGCTAGTCTTGCCTACTAGCGGGGATAGAATGCCGGCGACGTACTTGGCTAGCTCATAAGTGGGAGACCCAATGGTGTTGACTATGGGTCTGAGGGGGACATCTTTTTTATGAATTTTAGGGGCCCCATAGATCCTGGGGGTGATTTCATAGCTTGGGGTTAATCTCTTTTTTGTTTTATCATCGAGGCTTGTTTCTTTAATGGCTTTCTTTACGAGGTTGGAGATTTTGGATATGGGGTTTTTGTCAAGCTTTTTGTAGCTACCGCTATTGTAAAGGTGGTCTTTCATTTTGTTAATATAATCTTCATGATCCATAACGACAGTGGCGCCACCTTTGTCCGCTTTTAAAATGACAATGTCCTTATTATTTCTAAGACTATTTAGGGCTTTTAGCTGTTCATGGCTTAGGTTTCTTCTGGGGGGTTTGGCTTTTCTAAGGATAACAGCAACTTCTTGCCTGATGAGCTCTTTTTCATCCTCATTTAGCGTCTTAATTCCATCTTCAAGGTTGCAAATGATATCTTCATTGGGGATTTTGTTAGGGGCTACTGCAAAGTTTAGACCTTTGTTTAGGACATCTTCTTCTTCTTTTTTCAGTTCATAAGAAGATATGTTGACTACTTTTTTATTATTCAGGCTACTGTTCGAAAGGTTAATATCTATATTAAAATTATCTGCGCTCTTATTGTGAAAGGTTTTATTCCACCTGCTCTCTATGCTTATGCTATCAATATTATTGTTAAAAGGTTTATTTATCAGAGATTTATTGGGTTTGGTTTTAGATACGTACCTGAGATTCTGGGCGCTGTCCCAGCTGCCTGCTTCCACTTCCGCAGAGACCGTATCGTCATCGTTACAGCTACCTGCTCTTACTCCCGCATTGACCATATCCTCAACGCTGCAGCTACCTAATTATATAATATATATATTTATAATATATTATAATTATACATAAACCATATTTTAATTTATAAAATTTCATATCCAAACACATCAAAAAGTTAAGAAAAGTATTTGGATAAAAATAAAAGCTTGAATCATCAAACATGCCTCTTATACATATTCATAACTAATTAAGGAAAAAATGAGGATGGACAATAACCTGACAACGAATTAAGGAGATAATGAGGATGGCAGCGAGTTTGAGTTTGTTTGTGTTTTTTTTTTAAATTGAAAGAATAATTTGTTGTGATGGTAAGATTGTATGAAGTTTAATTGTTTTAATTATTTTATGGTTTATTTTTTTTAATCAGTGAATTAATTTTGGGTTAAATTATGATTTTTGGGTTTTTAAAATATTTTTTATAATATATAAATAGATTTAGAATTTTGAAACCTTTTTAGTATTAAAATTGTATAGAATTAGCAATTTAAATTTATTCTCCAAAACATTTAAAACATTGTAGAGTTTACAACTCATTAATTCCAACAAAAATTAAACTATAATACAATTCTGCCAAAACATCTGTAAAACAGTTTTTATCGGACAAGTTTCTATGTCCCATACCTAAATAAAATAATCACAAATAAAAAGTATAAAGATTTTCTTTAAATGGGATGAATCAGAAGATCCATTATGTATATCTATCTGTACGACGGGAGCAGATATTTAACTCCACGAACCTCAAAAATTTCGTTTTCCGTTGCCGGGATTTGAACCCGGGTCGCCTGGGTGAAAACCAGGTATCCTAACCGGACTAGACGACAACGGAATTGGATTTTTATACTTTATCAACAATGCCATGATATTGTTAGCAGCATGTTACGTCAATGGTGAATGGAGCTGGCCACCTCAAGGTGTAAGGCCATTGCTCTCCCACTATAGCGTTGGTGCACGAATTATATATATATATATGTGTGAGACGTTTGTCTTTTCTCTTAGTGTGTATCCATTTGAAAGTTTTATTTCTTTTTGTTTAATACAATGAAAATAGTATCACAATTTGGTTGTTAAATTACTTGTGGGAATATTTATTATTGGTGGTTATTCGCTAATGCAGGGTCGTGCGAATATTTATTATTCGTAGTTATTTGCCAATGCATGTTCATGCTTATTACCATTATTGAAGAAAAACTACACCATCTAGAAATTGGCCACAATTGGTCCATAAGGAGGCAGGATTTCACTCCTACCAAATGCCTCTCGATCTTGAATTGTTAACCTATCTCTTTAAGTCCAAGGATAACGAGATTAGCCAAACAAAAGCAATTTTAAAGTATATTATAAGCTCATTATCACTTTTTATTTATCATCACCCCTGTGTTGATCACCATATATTTATTTTATTTGTTGAGTTGTTAAAGATGTTGTTTTAAAATTGTTTTATGTTTATTGTAATTTTTTTTTTTTCTATTTTAATATATGTTGTAAATATGATACATATTTTCCATGTCATTTTATGTGAAGGTTCGATTGTCTATTACTTCAATATGGCATTACATAGGAGATAGTTTTGTGCTACCTGTCTACCCGAGGGAAAACCATACCAATAGCACAAGTTCAAAGTCTTGATATTACATTGACCTCTTTTGACCATAGCATCCGACAAAACAAAACCATTACATAAATCTGCACATGGATAGAAGGCACAAAGGCCATTTTCTTCAGGATAAGAGCTACAAAAACATAATGTGTTCAAAGTATCAAAAAGAGACATTCATGAAGCATATGAGGAGTGAAGAACCACCATTGTGGCACTCGAACATGAAAGACCAAAGATGAGGAGAATAGAGTCAAGCTCTGAGGCCACTAATTACTTGGAAATGCACCTATTAAGCATCCTGAAGCAGTCATCCCATCCACGAACTATGCAACCACAAGGAATTAAGACTAGCATAGAACCTGGGTGTCACATGCCAAGGTTCCTAAAAGTTAGAGCCATGAATTGTTGTGTAACAACAATGAGAGACTACTAACCACCATATTGTTGAGTGCAGCACTAAGTTGGCACCAAGATAGAGAGGGAGAAAAATCGTGAAGTGGCTAGCATTTCCAAGTTCACACCATGGATGGTTGGCCCTGGGTAGAGCCGCCAACGAACTGTTAACTGGAATTGTGGACCTTTTAAACATTGTCATCATGAAATTGGGGAGGACCATGTAGTGAGCTTAGCCATGGGATTGGATTTAGAGCCGAACGTGAAAGTCCAAACTAGAGAGGAAACCTTCAGAGCAGTTGACCAACATGAAATTTCCAACGACCATCCTGCCAAATGAGGCATTGAGTTGGGTATGAAGGCATCCCTGAGAGGGGAATTCATCAAAGTCTCTTGCACACCGAAGTTGTACATGAGAGCCAATGCGATAAGCAGAAAATCAACATCAGGTGAAGAGGCCAACTCGATCCCCCATTAGGGGAATTTTGAGGTCTAAAATGGGGCCTCCTACGGAAATTATAAAATAATAGTGGAAATAATAAAATAAGATTAGATTACATCATCAAATTTTAGAGGGAGAAAAGAAAAAACTATTTTTCCAACTTATCTCCCAATGGGTGTACTCAAATTTCGAGTGACAACACTCGTTGGATGCAAAATTTGATTCATCATCCAAGGAGTACCCATGTTGCATACTTTCCATGGACCCTTCTACACGAAAAATAAGAAATACATGAAAAACGTGATTGCAATCACTTTTTTTTCATGGTTTTTGTCATTTTTCGTGTAGCAGGGTCTATCGAAAGTATGCAACATGGGTACTCCTTGGATGAGGAATCAAATTTTGCATCCAACGAGTACTCCCGCTCAAAATTTGAGTAAAACCTTATGGAGATAAGTTGAAAATACGAATTGAAAAAGTAGTTTTATTATTTTATTATTTTTTATTATTTTTACTGTTTTGCTCCAAAAATGGTGAATCATTCCCTATGGTTGACATCATCATCTTGAATCCTATTGGCTCTTATAAATTTTATTTTGGTTGTACATTTTCTTAGGAGACCCATTTTAGACCTCAAAATTCCCCTAATCAAAGGAGCCAAGGAAATTTTGTCGGAGGAAGAGTGCCCAATGTTAGATGCAACGCTACCCAAATACTCCATGCTAGAGAGAACCAATATATTCCTATGGTTGATGCAACTAAAGAGTGCATGAACGCAGAGATTATGACCAGCGTGGATACCAAAAAACATGTATGGGCTCACAACAAAGGTGGCAGTGTTGTGTTTGGCTTGTAGAGGCATATCTATGGGAGGGCGACGCCGATGAATGATGATGGTATTTGTCATACAAGCGGGAATGCCTTCCTCTCCATTATACCCATCCATCATGAGACTACATGCCATAGGGTACTCACACTCAGGGTTTGTAAATGCTCGCTTCACCTGAAACATAATGACTTGTATCGTGGCTTGGATGGAAGCACACGACAATCCAAGTGGCATGCTATTCTAGATTGATTGATCATTGTCATGACATCGCGCTTGAATCATCACCTACAGTGGGGTAGACACATCTTTTCCATGTTAAAAATAAAACATTTTACATCTATTAACATAATTATTAAGTGGTTTCAATGAAGGTTAATTGTTTGAAGACTTCTCAAGGGGAGGGAGGAGTAGTGGGACTTTGCAAAACCAAGATGGAACAAATATTTTTGATTTCTCATGGGGATTAGGAAAATCATTCAACAATCAAGTGGAGTTTTTAGCATTGTTTATGGGACTTCATTTATCAAGCAAGAGAAAGATCAAAATTTTGGTAGTTATTAGAGATTCAAAAATCATAATTTACACAATGCAAGAAAATCAAGGAAGAAACAAAAATCATGGGGTGATCAGGAGTTATTCCATGATCCAATAAGAATTTGAGAAGTTTGATGAGGTGCACGTGTTCTACATCTTAAGAAAACAAAATAGATGTGTAGACATTCTAGCAAAAGAAGCTTGGTCACTTCATATGGAACTATGAGTTCCAAATTCCATAAGTTTTTTTATGATATATAGATGTATATGAAGATTGGTTTTAATCCTTAATATCCCTCCACTCTCATGAATTATTATATTTCATCTCTAGCATCGAGACATTTGTCACTTCAATTAATGCCCTCCATCTATGTCATTGGATGCTCCATATCTTCTCTTGTATCGAGGCTTTCACATCATACCAACTTCCTAATCTATTTATGACTAATAAATGTGGGATTACTACAATGGGTGTCATGTGCAAAGCCTTATAGTTTTATCACACATATTTGATGCTTCAAACTACTATGTATACTCGTAATTCTCTTCGATGGATCTTAGGTTTTCTTTCCAGACTCTTGAAGAGATTAAATTTTATGAGTTGCATCCTTGGGATTCATTATCACCCTGATACTTATGCTTCCTTTCTCTATGTTTTATTTGACTCCTATTTTGATTTGGGGATTTCTTATTCGTATCAGGGTAACTTGGGGTCTTTCGAGGATAATTTGAATCCTTCCCAACGATTTTGATTATTTAAGGGTTCTGGTCTCTAGAATGTATGCTCATTAGTCTCTCTCCAACAATAGGAGTCTGGTCTCTAGTCCTTGGGGTCACCTCCGTTTCATTTCTCCATGGTGGTTTTCTTGGAATTTTGGCCCTCTTGTCTACAATTACAAAAGAAATTCTCCAAAGGTTCTCAGGTGCTAGGCGAAGAAGGCATAGTAAATCACGAACATATCTAAGATGGATAGAACCAACATGAAGAGAATTTGTATAAAGAATATTAGTAGGGGATCAAGGGGATCAATCTAGATCTAAAATTGTCGCTTCTCTTTATTTTCATGTTTTGCAAAGTAGTTTCCCTCCAAGGTTTTTATGTAAGGTAGTATACTTGTAGTAGCTTCAAAAAAAACCCTACCTTTTGGTCCTTCTTTTGCATAATCAAGATAGAATATTATAGTTATGTGTTCAAAGAAACATTATGTATTTTTGTACTCATTTGTAATTTTCTTATATAACCTAATATTAATATAAATATCAATTATTGTAGTTAAAATAATATAATTTCAAGACTTATCATAATTAATGTTAATTATACATTTATTGAATATATTTCTTCAATATTTTATGCATCTCTTTTCTCCTCTTTTCTATTTTACTTCCTTGATTTTGATTTTAAATCTCTAATATTAATAGGAATCAAGAGATCGCTATTTTGATTGCATTTTTTTTTACTTCTCTCAAAGTTCCTTGTCACGATAAGGCACCATACTCTAGTTTCCACCTTTAAGAAATAGCATTTCGTCAATTTGATGTGGGAGAGATCTATCCAATAACATGATGTTTGAAATAATCCTAAAAGACTTTGTATGAGTTAAACTAATACTTCTCATGATGTTATTGCAATTATTATGGGGATATTTACATTGATTATTATACTTGTTATGTGGTAATGTATATTGTATTTTATTTGTAGTTGATTGTCTATTATGTTGGGTGTTGATCATAAATTTTTATTCCTTGGTAATGGTTTTTTGTCAAAGGATTTATTTATTTCTATGAAATAATAAAATGCAATTTTTTATTTTATTATTGGAATGGTTTCTTTAATGGTATCATGTGCATGCATGAATTCTTATCCGCATCTATTACATCATAGCTTACTTATCTATGTTTTAATGGAGGGGCAATTATGAATGCTTGTATTGCAACAAAGTTTGTAAATTAATTTTGCCTTATTCTCTTAGCTTTTAGCTCTTGCAACTTCCTACATATAGTTCAAGAGGTATTTTGACTTCCTTTTATGGCATGTGTTTACATTTGATTTTGATTAATAATTCAACATCTATCATAAATCTTAGCCTAGTCATCCTTCTTTTAGATTCTCTTCTAGTTCTAGCTTCTTGTCATTTTACTTTAAATATATCGGAGTCTAAGCTAGTTTACTTCGATCCATATTATGCATTTTAGATCCTCCAAATGGAAGTTTGATTTGAGTCAAAGATTGATATTTATGGCCCATAGATTAAGATTTAGACCTTACAAAAAATATGGGAAAACAAAGATATATAAAATGATGAAATTTTCTCCAATTTCTACTAATGACCTAAAACTAGTAAATGATCTTTGTAGAGATAGGAGTGGTGGAAATGGTAGCATATTTTCCAACATAAAATATAGTATAAACAACAAAATTGTGGGGTAGAGCTCGCATAAGTGGATATTACAAGGGAAATATATCCATTGATACCTTAGTGATATGTTAACACAACCAAGTTAAAGCCAACAATCAAGGAAGGAGTATTTTTTTAACCACCAAAGGTAGACACCTTGGTTGTTAGATTCAAACATAGGAGAGGCAACCACATATGACCCTAATCCATTCTCAAAATATCGATACCTATAATTGATGGAAACTAATTTAATTTGAAATCCCTCATTTCATCTAGAAAAAAACCTAGTAGTTACATCCATTCTCCTAGATCTAGTTTAAGTTCTAGTGCCCAGTTATTGTGCATATAGTAAGCATATAAGCTTATAGAGGCACCAAGTACATATTATGAGAGAAATATATCCATCATTATTTTAGTGATGTTAACACAACCAAAGTTAAATCCCATAGTAAAGGAAGGAGCCATTTTTTAACCACCAAAGATAGACACATTGGTAGCTAGATTCAAAGATAAGAGAGGCAGCCACACATGACCCTAATCCATTATCAGAAGATAATACCCATAATCAATGTGGGTCAAGCCAATTCTAAAGCCCTCATCTCATCTAGAAAAATATTTAATAGCTACATCCATTGCCTTATATCTAGTTAAAGTTCTAGTTCTCGATTATCCCACATACCAATAAGCATATAAGCCTATATAAGCACCAAGTAGAGATGATGAGGGAAATAGATCCATCAATATCTTGGTGATATTTCAACACAACCAAAGTTAAAGGCAGAAAGTAAAGGAAGGAGCCATGTTTTAACCACAAAATGAAGACATGTTGGGAACTAGGTTCAAAGATAGGAGAGGCAACCACACATAACCCTACTCCATTCTCAAAATATTGATACCCATAATCAATGGGGGCCAAGAAAATTTGAAAGCCCTCATCTCATCTAGGAAAAGATCTAGTAGCTACATATATTGTCCTAGATCTAGTTTAAGTTATGGTGCCTGGTTATTCCACATATCAATAACCATCTAGTCCTATAGAGACACCATCCATTGAAGACCCAACACCATCAACATTTGAGTAAATTCTAGTGTAATTTCCAAATCCAATTACAGCTACAACTAATATGGCATATATAAAAACCATCTCATTGGCCACTTTCATTTTTTTTAAACTAATTGTAAGATCGTCTTATAACATATGGTCATTTTGAGCCAAAAACAAGATCATTTAACATTTTCTATGAAGGAAAACCTTTAACCAAAATAGACCCTCAACCTTCAAAGCTTTTGAACCCAAGCTTTCAATACTAGCTTCATCACAATCTTCTTAAATTGTGCCCTGATGGATTTATCACCACGCTATTCACATGGTTAGAAAAACTATTATGAATTGTTTGACATGTAAAAGATTAGCCTCCATGGGCCTTAGTACGTGTTTAAATGGCAAGTGGCCTCCTACATTTTCTTTTGAATTGTAGCCAATAGCTTAATTACAACCATATAGTTTCCACACACCATCCATACACTTTTAAACTTTAATAATGCAAGAGGTATTGCCACTATACGATATTAAATTTTGGATAACGTTCATTTATTCTCTGAATTAATTACATGTTGGTAGCATTATTCTAGAATTAAAACTAATTGATGATTAACTTACAAATCATTGTCTACTTTCAATTTGTTTCTTTCTTTGTGAGGTCCTTTACAAATACTTTGTTATTCAAAAATAGTTCCCTTCGAATCCTTAAAGAGTGGTTTCATACATTTCTTTCTCTAGGATTTATTAATTTTTCTTTTAGTAATTTTTCAAACATTCTCTTGTGAGCATTTGACTTTTTTTTTTTTTTTTTGCATTTTATTTCAAACTTAGCATTTTTGAGAAAAATAAGATTTTGTTTGAAATTTAATTTCAATACTCTATAGTAATAATAAATGATACTTTATTTAACCCGGATGCGGGTGCTTTAATAATGTGTTAATGCCTGTGCATGCGAATTGGGCAGCTGGCATTCCACTTAGTTGGCTCTGGCGGTTCGAGGTATGTGAATTACAGGCATTAATGGATCAGCGTAACCGAGGTCTACAGGCAAGTTATATCAGTATGGCGCGCATTCACCACGGCATATTTGCTCCGAGTTCTTCAGGAATTGGCACTTTGGCTCGCATTTGGTGGTTAGGTCCTCAGCGCCCCTGCGCAGCTCAGAGAATTTGGATGCCCCCCTGGCTTCATAAATGGTCTCAATCGGCCTGCTTCAGGTATATGGTACTAATTCTCTCCATCGGTGTATGGTGTATTGAGTTAGTCTTCTCCGTCCGCGTCCGGTCCACAGATTTCGTCTCGCCCGTCTCTGTAAGGTGTTTTGTTTTGGTCTTTTTTGAAAGTGTATGGTTCGTTCATTGGGCTTATTCAGTCTCTGCTTGGTTTTTTCTTGTGGTTTATTCCATCCAATGCGAGCTCTGTACTTGGGTCTTCTGTACAGAGGTATGGTCCTCGTACTGGGTCCAATTTTCCTGTGTCTGGCCGCTTCACTCTCACCTTCAGTCTTCCGGCTCCTTCAATCCGCAGATTCATATTGTAATGGCCCGTCGTCACGGCATCCCCAGGCGTGGTAGTAATTCAGGGTCCCGTGGAGGCTCTCAGGGTCGTGGTGGCTCTATCCCTCAACGCATAACTCCGTTAGCCTCTACCTCTCCATCCTCTCCGCCCTCTGACCACTCTAGACCTACCCTGAACAGCTCATTTCAAACGACCCGGTTCAAGTTCAGGAGCAGGCTTAATAAACCTCTCATCTCAGCTACTATAACTGTTATCTTCTCGGAGGAGGAAGATGAGCTTACAAGCTCGGATGAACCCTCCAAGGAACAGTCCCATTCTCAAAATTCCAGTGATTTTCAGGGTAGCTTGGCTGGAGTCGTCCTCAATGACTCTGCTGCGTCGCACGAGGAGGGCCAACATGAAGACTTTCATCCTCAGCCAGCCTCACCTCAAGAGAAATTATTGCTTGTGAGCCTGCGTGCCTCTCTGGAAGTGTTCTGAACCTTGTTCTTCCTCCAGAAGGCAGTACGATGGAAGATGAAGACAATGTGATGGTAACTTGGGTAAGCTCCCCCAACCAGACAAATGAGAACGCTACAGGCTCTCCACCGCAGGTCTAATTACTCTTGGCTTCAGCGACATGACAGCAAGTTAACTTATGATTTTTGGTTTTTGTGTGAAATTCTCAATGTGCATGGCTTCTTTTCTCAACAACATGAAATTTTACAGTCTCCAGAACATAATTTTGGTTTTCAATCGTTTTGTAATAGTGACTGTAAAGGACAACATTTTTGTAAAAGAATAGCTTCTTCTGAAGCTTTGAGCTTATTTAGCTCAGCTTAGTGTAGGGTCTCTCAAGCTTACCAGAATTCTCACTTCTATGATTCTCATTTTTTGTAAAAGGAAGGCAATATGCTACCTACATCAGACTTTTTGGTAGAGGGCAGGCTATAGCCCCCTCAGAGGTTCAAACCTCTTTGTAAATATTTTTTCTCCTTTTATCTTAATAGAATAGTCTTTATACAGAAAAAGAAAAAAAAATAAAAAAAAAATAAATAGATGATACTTTATTTCGTTTTATTATTATTATTATTATTATTATTAACACAACTATATTAATAAATGTGGTTGATATATATCGAACAAAGAATGTTATTTTGCAGAGGTTGATCGATTCGGGGAGAGCTCTGAGCCGACGAAGGCGGACGACGGGAGAAGAAGGCGTTTCGCGGCTAGGGTTTCCTGGGCCGCGGATCCCCAGCTGACAGTCCCGTGACTGTCTCTGCTGTTGCAGCCTGACCTGGTCTGATCGCTGCCCAACGCGCGTCCTGGTCAACCAACAGTCTTCGGAGGGCAGGTAAGTCAGGGTCCTAGTGTTTCTCCTAACCTGTCTTTGTTTTTGTCCACTCGCTGCCGGCCTGATTGGAATGGGAGAACCAAGGGGGGGGGGAGAGATCCCCTCCTTCCGTAATGTAGTAATAGGAGAAACAAGCTCAGTCGGAGATCCCCAGACCGGCAAGGAAACCCAGTTTCCAGTAATGGGTAACCTATGGCAGAAAAAGATGAGAGGAAAATGCCTTCCTAGGTCTCAAAAACAGCCAAGGTATGTCGTTCCAAACAACAAACTGGAGGATTATAGCTGTTATATGCGTGATCATGCCATAATATGCCGCTTTGTTGGGTATTGGCCTTCTGAGCGGGAGCTCTACAGGTGGATTGATCAACGATGGAAACCCAGGGGCCAGGTTGATCTCAAATTAGGAGCCCAAGGTTTCTTTACAGCAATCTTCTCCAACCTGGAAGACAAAAACAGGATTTTCGAGGAAGGACCCTATTTCTTAAACAATGCTGGATTGTTTATGAAATTCTGGGAAGAGAGGTACAACCCAGAAAAGGAAACTATGATGGATGCTCCGGTCTGGGTTAGACTATTTGGGCTCCCTGACGAGTTCTGGGACCCTGAAATCTTGGAGGGGATTGGCAACACGATAGGGAGCTTTGTCAAAACTGCTGAGATCACAAAAAGAGGTAAGTATAATGCTTATGCGAGGATTTGTGTCTACATAAATCTGGCAGAGCCTCTCCCAGAAAACGTTGAGGTTGAATATCATGATTCAATCTGGAAACAACCACTTGATTATGAGCATATTCCCTTTCGCTGCCGTATATGCCATGAATATGGCCACCTTTATAGGCAATGCCCTCTGAACAAAGACGAAGAGACTAAAAAGAACCAGGCAGCTCATCACCAAAACACGGAAAAGAAGGATGATTCGGAAAGAGGCTTCCAACAGGTAGTAAGGAAGCGAAAACAGAACAAAGAAGGACCGAAAGTCCAAACCCTGAAGAAGTCCAATCAAACAAGCAACCAAAACCCTTTTGAGGCCCTGCAAAATGAAAAAGAAAATTACGAAGTAAATCTGGAAGATGATGAAGATCCAGAGAATTCACCCATGGATATCACAGGGGAAGGGGAAGAGAAAGGAAAAGACATGAAAAACTCAGGCAAGGAAACACTGGAGGAAAAGGAATCAGAAACAGAACAGGCATCTAGGATGGACGTGGAAAACCCAATAGAGAACGAAGCTGAAGAGGAAAAAATCATGAGAAAGTTACTCCAAGAATGGAAATACCTGGATCACAGATTCATTCCTGAAAAGCAAAAACAACTGTATAAAGAAGTTTTCCAGAAATACAAAGAGAAAAAAGGTGAGGCCCCAGACAGACCAAACACAAATGAAAATGAACAGGACAGTGAAGATAAAGGATTGGGCAACTCTGGCAAAATCAACAGGAAACGAGGCCGGAAAACAATGAGTGAGACGATCCAAACAGTGGGCGAGGTTCTGATAAACTCAGGTAAAGTGATACCTCTTTCGGAGGTATTTTTCCCCTCTTACAAAAAGTTTTAAATGATAGTCATCAGCTGGAATATTAGAGGCCTGAATAGCAGAGGTAAACAGAGACACATAAAGGACAAGCTGAAAATGGAGAAGCCTAGTATTATGATATTACAGGAAACAAAAATCTTGGTAACTCAGTTAGCAGAAATTTTAGATAAAAGTAACCTCCCATATCAAGTGATTGGGCAAGATGCAATAGGGGCTGCATGAGGTTTTGCACTCTTGTGGAATCCCAACGAAATTATTTTGGACAACTGGTCCAGTATGAATGGTTCTATTACTGGCCTAGGTAGGATAGTGGGCACTACTCAACAGGTGATTATTACAGGGGTTTACGGCCCTCCCTCCCCGGGGAGAAGGGAACAATTCATAAATAGCCTCAAAACTATTCGCAGACTATACCCAGAAGCGGCTTGGATCATCGGTGGAGACTTCAACCTGATTCGATCCTTGGACGAGAAAAAAGGAGGACTCAGAAGGAGAGATCATTTCATGGACAGCTTCAATGACGTGATCGAAGAACTCAGGCTTGTGGATATTCAAAGTATCAATGGAGTCTACACATGGAACAATAGACGGGGTGGCAAAAACCAAATAGCTTCCAGATTGGATAGATTCCTAGTGTCGGAAGCCATCATGAAGCTGGATGTTTTTGTGGAAGCTAAGATCTTACCATCTTTAGGATCTGACCACTGGCCGATTCGCTTAGAAATTGACATGAAGAAAATCCAGGGGAAAAGGCCTTTCAGATTTGAAGCCTTTTGGCTAAGGGACCCTGCCTTCATAAAGAAAGTTGAGGAATGGTGGGGAAATTGCACTAGTAAAGGCAGAAGCAGGATGCATACGTTCCAATTGAAATTGAAATCGCTGAAAGTCCAAATCAAAAGATGGAATAAAGAGGTATTTGGTAATATCCTAGAAGACAAACAAAAACTTGAAAAAGAAATGGAGGATATTCAACAGAAAATAATATTAGAAGGAAGAACAGAAGAAAGTGTCAATTTGGAAGGATCCATTCTTGGCAGATTAGAAGAACGAAGGAAACAAGAGGAGATCCTTTGGCGTCAGAAATCTAGAATAAAATGGCTAAAGGAAGGGGAAAGAAACACTAAATTCTTTCACCAAGCTATGATCAAACATAGGCAAGGAAACAGGATCCTATCAATTAAGAACAAGAATGGAGAGAGAGTAGTTGAGCAGAATGAAATTGAGCAAGTCCTGATGGATCACCACAAGGAGATCCTGACAGAACCTCCAGTTGATAGAACGCGTGCTATTCAAGAGATTTGTTCAGCTATCCCCCGCTTGGTTTCTGAGGATCAAAACAAAGCTCTCATGCGGGCGGTTACCATAGAGGAGCTGGAGGAAGTTGTGAAAGCTATGAAAAAGGGGACCGCTCCGGGTCCGGACGGCTTCACAGTGGATTTCTTCCAAGCGGGCTGGCACTTCCTGGGAAAAGACATTCTAGACTTAGTGGAGGAATCAAGGATTAATCAAAAGGTATGGCCTGCTCTCAATTCTACTTTTTTTGCTCTCATCCCTAAGGGTGATAACCTTGAAGAGGCTAGTGGCTTCCGGCCTATTGCCTTGTGTAATGTTATTTATAAAATGATCACTTCTTTGATTGCCAAAAGACTCAAGCCTCTCCTGGACAATTTAATCTCAGCCGAACAAACTGGGTTTGTTGAAGGCAGGCAGATTCTTGATGGTCTTGTTGTTACTCAGGAGGTTATACACTCCCTAAAAGTCAAAAAACAAAAGGGAATGATGATTAAATTAGACTTATCAAAAGCCTATGACAGATTAAATTGGAATTATTTGGAAACTGTCCTGGATCGATTTGGTTTCCACCATCGATGGATTGCCTGGATTCATAACCTGATCTCCTCCCCTCACTTCTCTATTCTGATTAATGGATGCCCCTCTAAAACTTTCAATGCCTCTAGAGGTATTCGTCAGGGAGACCCATTATCCCCTTTTTTATTTATTCTTGCTGCTGAGGGCCTTGGTCGCTTCATCAAACAAGAACAATCAGCCAACAGAATTAAAGGACTGAAAATTTGGGGCAATAATCTGCCCTTAACCCATCAACAATTCGTGGATGACATAATGTTGTTTGGGGAACCAACGGTTAGAGAAGTCCGTCAACTCAGAAGGATACTGGACCTGTTTGCTGAGGCTTCTGGATTAGAAATTAACAAGGATAAATCTTGTATCTTTATATTCAACACAATTGATCAGATCAAATCCCACTTAATCAGAATTCTGGGATTCAAGAAAGGGGATCTACCTACCAAATATCTGGGCAATATTTTGGACTATACCTCTAGGAGAATGAAAAATTGGCAAGGTGTGCTGGACAAACTTAACAACAAAGTGGCTAATTGGGCCTTTAGAGTTCTGAATATTGCTGGCCGGATTGTTCTGGCTAAGTCGGTTCTTCAAGCCATCCCTATCTACCCTCTCTCGATTATGGCTGCTCCGCTGGGGGTTTGCGCTAAAATTAGAGAAATCATCCGAAAATTCATATGGAGCGGATCTGACCAGAAGAAAAAATGGGCCTTGGTTTCGTGGAGTCAACTCACTGAAAGAAAAGAAAAAGGTGGGTTAGGCTTAAGGGATCCTGAAAATCTTAACAGGGTTCTAGGTGCTAAGCTATGGTGGAGATGGCTTAGTGGCGGAAGTGATCTCTGGAAAGCCATATGGAGGACTAAATATAGCATGCCTGTCTCTCAGGTTGATGTCCTAAAACTTCAGGAGATCCCCAAAGGCTCTGCCATCTGGGAATTAGCCTCTCAAAACCGGGATCTGATTGGTAAACATACTTTCTGGGAAATCCAGGGTGGAGCTGAAGCCAATTTTTGGGATGATCGGTGGCAACAACGAGAAAGTTTGAATAGTATCCAGAACTTCATCCAGATCCGTGACAGCGTGGAAGAGAACAGAATTACAGTAAGGGACTATTGGAAAGGGAATGGCATATCGGAGGGATGGAGAGTCTGGGAAGATCCGACAGCGTGGGCTCGGGAGCTCCCTACAGAGATCCAAGAGGGGTACAGGAAAGAATTGGGAACAAGAAGAATTAGAGTTCGTCGGGGAAAAGACATCCTCCGATGGGGGAACTCCATGAAGGGGACCTTTACTTCCAAGGAGGCCTATTACTTAATGAGCTCTCAGGACAGAGGAGATGGTAATAAAGATTGGAAAACAATCTGGGAGGCCAACTGGTGGCCGAAGGTGACAATCTTTATTTGGTTGGCAACTAAAAACAAAATCTTAACCTGGGATCGCATCCAGAAGAAAGGGTTTATTGGCCCATCTCGCTGCTCTCTGTGCAACTCTGATACGGAAACTAGAGACCACTTGTTTGTCAGCTGTCCGTTCTCAGAGAAACTCTGGCTGCTTGCCACTCGTTTGTTCAAAAAACCAGGACTCATCAGTGAAGAATTCAATGATTTAATCTTTAACTGGAATAAGGAACCCTTCGGATGCCGGGTGATCCAGAGGGCCTGGAATCTTTCCGCCCCCTTCATACTCTGGTTGACATGGAAAGAACGCAACAGGAGGATATTCCAAAATTCCGCCAAAAATCCGGAGGTAATCTGGGCTCGGGTGTCTGAGAGTATAAGGGAGACCATCTTAGTAAGTAAATGGGAGGATGATGACTGGAAGGCAACTCCGGAGGAGCAAGAAATCCTGAACAACCTAAATCTCAAGCCTGAAATGGTCCACTTCAAAGGCCCAACTAGTCAGGATATGCGATCTCAAAGTCCTGAAGAGTTTAGATATCCCAAAGACCAGTTTGTTAAGCTCAATTTTGATGGGGCCTCGAAAGGGAACCCGGGTGACGCTGGTTTCGGAGGGATATTCAGGGATAGCAACAGAAGTGTCAGATGGATTTATGCGGACTGGGGAGGGCAGATGACCAATAACGAGGCTGAGTTCTGGGCTCTACACCAGGGCCTACAGATAGCCGTCAGGAATGGTTACTCCAAATTAGAAATCACTGGGGACTCGCAACTTGCGGTGGACATTCTGCGGAGGCTTAACAATGGGCAGGGATGGGAGAAGGTGGCTAAGAGCTGGCGAACTGCCGGAATAGTTAAAGAAATTGCGGAGCTCCTCAAACGTATTGACTACATAATTATTAATCATGTCCGCAGAAAAGGAAATCAAGTCGCGGATTGGTTGGCCAATTGGGGTTGCAGAGGTCGCGGCACCAAAATCGACAGCCAATGGAGGGCAGTGGAAGGAAATGAGGAGTGGAAGGCGCTGGCGGACCTTATTAGGGCCGATCATGATCAAAACCCCCATGCCAATACACGGATCAATGAGCTGGCCTAGAAAGGGTCGCTGGAGTTTTCGGTGGAACAATATGGGGCTTTCGGGGCCTGTAGTGGTCATCATCACGGCACCCAGGTTGATGATCCAAATCCTTGTTGGCAGCACAAGGACGGCGGGTGAAGAGGTTAATCAGAAGTACAATCATGATCAGGAAATTAATGACAGAACTAAGAAAGGCGATGGTGGCGGTGCTCCTGACAACACTGCTACGAAGAGTAATGAGGATATGATGGCGGAGAGTAGAGATCTGACGGCGATCTACTGGCCCCTCTTGGAAACCGATCCAATTCGTACCCCCGATGAAAGGCATTTGCCTTATATCTATGATGGGAAGATGGTTATGGCTTTCTGCGAGGTCTTAAGGTGGAGAAATTCGGAGGCTCCCATTGAAAGTCGCCAGAACACTGGTTCAATTGTGAGCAGACAGAGATATCTTCGGGCCAGATTTCCGGCTAGTATGGAGACCCGAGGGAAATTGAAACAAGCAGACTCTCATCGGAAGGCGAAGGACGAGAATAGGAGTCAAGCTGGCCGCGTCTTTATGCAGGAAGACCCGCCTTTCACCGTGTGGGAGATTGAGGATAATTCAGAGGAGGATAGGGCCCCAGATTTGATGGGGGTTGGCGAGCGCCATCCCAAAACTGTTGTGGCGGATGGGCAAGGTAAGAAACCAGTGGAGCATCGTAACTGTCGGGATGCGAAGACCCGCCACTATGGCAAGAGAAGAGGCTGCTCTCGGCTTCAGGAGGGGGAGGAGGCCCCGAAGGCTGACCTGGGCTATCATGGTATGAGCAGTCACAGGAACCCCCAAAAGACCCCTATTGAAAGAACTAAGCAGCAGGCTAAGACTGAGTTGCCTGAGTATCAAAAGACGGGGTGCCGCCGCTCGGATAGGAGGAAGCACAATATCCCCTTTGACAATGAAGGAACCCATTTGGGTAAGCGGGGCAAAGGGCAGAATGACCCAGTGAAGGAGGAAGGGGAGCCCTCCAGACGCTCGGGCAAAGGGCAGAATGAGCCAGTGAAGGAGGAAGGGGAGCCCTCCAGACGCTCGGGCAAAGGGAGAAAGCCCAACGAAACCGTCAGTCGCCGCATCCGTCGGGCTGAGCAGGCGTTTATTCATCACTCTCACCCGGGTGTCCGCAGGATTATGGACTTCCTTGAGGAGGAGGCTTTGCAAAACAATTCGGAGGAGGAAATGGGCGACCTGGAATTTCTCCTCCACGACCCTGGGCATACCCGTGGGCGGATGTCCCTTATTAAGCAATCCCTGCATATTTACTGGGTTATGAAGGGGCTTCTTGCCAAAGCCATGGAGCATGTGGCCAAAGAAATGGTGGAGCTGGCGCTTGGGGATCAAAAGATACGCATGGAGCTTAGCTATCTGCGTATTGCGATGACCAAGCTGGATGAACAGTTGGACTCCATCCAGAAGATGCTGAACAGAGACCCCCCTGAACCAGAGGAAGCTGCCGACAAGCAGAACGCTGGAGACAACGACTAAGTTGCTTTTATGATTAAATTTTGTTTCTGGTTCTATGATTTTGTTTCTGGTTATATGTTTGATAGAAACAATCAGACCATTCAGAACGATAGTTTTAACGCTAGTTATATGAAGTTTCAAGACCGTATAGCTCTTATAGCCATGTCTGCTAGGCTGAAGACTTTTTACTTTTGGATTGCTTTTAAAAACTTTAGATGGTATTTCGGCCCGGTTTCCCCTCGTGGGCGGGCTTATGCTGTCCTTTTTGATATTGTGTAAAGCCTGTTTATACTCAGTAATAGAATGAGCACCACCTTAGTCTACAAAAAAAAAAAAATGTGGTTGATATATATCATATGTTAATTTAGTATACTTCATGTTATAAATTTACTATTATAAACTCTACCATTAAATTAATATATATATATATATATTATATATATTATATATATTATATAATAATTATAATTAATTTTTTTAGAATTTTATATACTAAAATTTAATTTAAATAAAATAATAAATAATTGGAAAAAGAAAATTAAAAGATAAGAAACCCAAAAACTAAAATGAGAAAAAGCTAAACAAAAATATCTTTTAACTTCTAGTTTGAAATATCACACATAAATTAAAACCAAAAAATAGAAAAAAATCAGAAGAATAAAGTTTCGTCCTATTGAAACATTTGCGTTTAATTATAAAAACGCGTTTACTCTAAGTTGTCCCATACTAAATGATACCTAATTATTTCAATTGTAGTTTTATAAACAGAGTTAAAAAACTCCTTTCCAAAATATATATCAGAGTTAATGATCATATTTGCCTTATGGAAATGCAACTTTTAACATTTTTAATGCTTGAGTAAAATAATCATTTTTGTTGTTGAGCTTGGGCTTTTCCATGTAAATTTGTGCAACCTATGAATATTCTATTTTAAAAATCCTTAAAATTAAATTTAAGCAAGGAATAAAAGTTGTCATTTTCAAATAATTATTAGAAATTGCATAGCTGATAAGTGGACGATAAGGCGAAGTTGTCCAAACAATACTAAATGTATTCATTTACTTGTTCAAGAGTCTTCCTCCAAAAACAATGAAATTTCTATCATTACTAGATTTAAATAACTTTTTGGTGGCGTTTTTTTTTTTAAGTCATGTGTTGCAGTAACAATTAAAATAATCTAAAAGATATTTATCTACATTATGGATAAAAAAAGTCTCAATCTAACTAAAAAATCATTAGATGTTTCTTTCCATTTTAGATGATTTTAGTAGAAAATAAATAAGAAAAAATTTCCTTTTCATTCAAACCAGTCAACTACAATTTTAAACGGTGATGGTTAATGGTCAATTTGTCATAAAACATTGTTTGATCTCCCGAAATAGCCTTATTCCTTCCCTTCATAAGTTGTGGCTCCTCCCCTTTAATTCTTTTTATTTTCCTTTTGACATCTTCCACAGTGTGTTTGCATTCCACGGATTGATCAACCTCTATCATAATGTCTCATCAAAACCCTAGCTATGTTTCACAAATATGTTATTCTTTGATTTTAATTAAATATGTTATTCCTTGATTTGAAACTGAAAACCCGTTTAAATATTTTTCATATCATTCGTTGGATGATGTATTAGACGAAGAATATTTTCTTGAAATCAAATCTTGTCCACTCATTTATTTAAAAGTTAAAATTCTTCAAGCCCAATTCCAATGTAGACCACGCCTACGACGTAATTATTATCTATTTTAGTATATAAATGTCAAGAAAATCATAATCTAACCAATAAAGAGCTAGAAGAAAAACTAGTCAGCAATTTATGCCTAAATACTTTGGAAAGTAAATTAAATATCAAATACATAAAAGAGGAAATGGATAAGCTCATAGAGTTAAATCATGAATGTAACAAAAGAACCCTGAACCTCATGAGTTTTGGTATAAAGAAACAATATGATGAGAACATGCTAACAATACTCAAGGATCTAAAACATAATCCACAAATTGAAACAACTTGTATCACAAAAGCAAAGATGATGGGCAAAATAGTCAAACATAAAAATATTTTGATTCATGTTAAGGTAAGTTTTAATTACTAGAAATATGGCATATTCAATAAATCTTTGAGCTTAGAAGTTTATAAGTGAAGACCTCATTCCAAATCACCAAATTGAATTAGGGAGGGAAGTTAATGTTAATTTGGAAGCTTAATGACAAATTCCAACCATTGGACTAGATTCCTCATTTCAAGAGGACCAAAATTGACCTTTGAAGCACTTGATTTGGACAAGGGAAAGTGTATTTTTGAAGTGAAGCCCACATGTGCACAAATGGACAACGCGACACTAAAATGAAATTAGACGCCCTTGGAAGCCTATAAATACAAGTCAAGTGACAGTCATTAGGACATCATCATCAAGAATCTTCTTCTTCTATCTTCTTTGGTTTGGTTTGCAAAGGTCTAAATGTGGTTCATAGATATTGGCTCGTAGAGGTCTAATATTGTAGGTCTGAATCTCACATGTGTGATCTAGGGTTCAAATTTTCATCTACAGGGTTTCCATAAGGAATTCTTGATTGCAACCGCAGGCACACCGGCTCATTCATGTGTTTGGATCGTTTCAATTGCACGTGCATACACTCTCTCCGTGTGATTGGAAACTAGGTTTTACTTTTACAGTGGACCATAGTTAACTAAGGATGGAAAGTTATCTTTGATCAATATTGTTTCTGGGCTCATATTTCTGAACATTGTTGGGTTGTCTTGCTGGATAGATTTGTGATTGAAAATCTAAATAATTATACTCTTTCTTGCTGAATATTTTATGACAATCTAATAAAATAAGAATTGCAAAGGTTTTTCCTCCTTGTGGGATTTTCCCCTTGTTATTGGCCAAATACTATGTCTCTTGTCTCTTGGTTATATTTCATTGTCAATTTGTATAATTGTTCTATCTACTATTTGGATGTTATTGGAAATTATTGGAGTAATTGTTGCAACATAAAACAATTATTAATGAGATATTAACATAGAATTAGAGTTGAGGTGAAGACAAGCCCGAGAGACATACAGCAAGAGCATCCATCCTCTAGAAATTAAATTTTTGGTCTGGTAAAAAATGTCTCCCTCATACTTCAAGGATAATCAAAATTTAGATGATGCATATGGCTTTGCAGCTTGGAAGACCGAGATCAATGTCACCTTAGATGAGTATGATGTCATGGAATACATGGAAGGAAAGATTTCACTATTACTAGAAAATGCATTCCAAGATGCCAAGTCCAAGTACAAGAAAGGTGAGATTAAAGCGAAGAAGATTATCATTGATTCTTTAATCGATCATTTACTTGCATATATTTCATCTTTGAAGACTTCCAAATAAATGTACGATAGGATTGTGGGCATGTGAACAATTTAAGTCACATTATGGATTTGAAAAATCAACTCAAATAATATCAAATGCGCAAAGGAGAGACTATACAATCATTCTTCATGAGAATGACTGAAATTGGGGATCAACTACAGACTGCTCAAGAAATCATACTTGACATGGAATTAGTGATTATTGCCCTTAGTGTTATTCCTTCATCATGGGACATGTTCTTTACTTCTATCATCAATATAGAAAGGATCCCTACTTTTGATTAGCTACTTGCTTTATGCAATCAAGAGGAAAGGTTGATGATAACGAGGGGAAGAATTCAAAGGCCAAATGAAGGAGAGCCCATTGACTTTGTTACTCAAGGGAAGAAGAAAGGAAAGGGAAATCCATCTAATGAAATAATACCTCCTCAAGACAACCAAGATTCCAAGGACTCAAGAAGACGAGATAGAGATGTTGAATGCTAAAATTTTCATCAAAATGGTCACTATGCTCAAGATTGCCCTGAGAAGAGAAATGCTCCAAGAAGAAACTCTTCAAGGTCCTACAACAATAACCATGGCTACAAAAACAATAAGTCATATGATAGAATAGATGATAAAGGGGATGGAAGAAAGAATGATAGAAGAATAAGAGACTCTCTTAATGATAGTGAAGAAGTATATTGTCCACAAAAGAGGTCAAAAAATTACATGTATGAAAGTAATTCTATTGATCAATATGCATATATTATTATTTCTTATATTTCTAGTTCCTCTCCTATGGATTCTTGGGATAGTTGGTTGGTTGATAGTTGGTTTGTTGATAGTTGGGCCTCTCATAATTTCTCTGGGTATAAATAAGTTCTTTCTAATTTGGTGGAGAAGTCAAGTTTGAAGATTATTCTTAGAGATAAATCCACTCATCCCGTTAAAGGTTTTGGGTATGTTAAATTTCTTTTGGACTCTAGGGAATCTATTTTTCTTCATGATGTGATGTATGTGTTGAGATTGAAGAATAATTTGGTATCTATATCTACTTTAGAAGGCAAAGGAATGAGGGTTGCCTTCATTAAGGGAAAAGTACTCGCTTAGCCAATGGGATCCCTTATGAGAGATGCATTTACATTGGGATCTAGATTTGCAGAATCTATAGAGTCATTGGAAGACCTCTTCTAACATCGGTCCATAATACTAGTCATAAAAGTGAGCTATAGCACCATAGATTGGCTCATCTATGCTATGAAGCTCTTCCGAAATTGAAGAAGTTGGTCTCGTGGATTCTTAATATTCAAGCTCAACAAGATGGAGTATGTCCAGGATGTGCTAGTGGAAACAAGACAAGGGGACCATTCCCCTTTAGCAAGAATAAGACAAACGAGACCCTCCAACTCATTCATTCTGACATATGTGGTTCGATCCCATACATTCTCTTGCTGGCCATCTCTACTACATTACCTTCATTAATGATTTCTCAAGGAAGACATGGATACATTACTTGAAGCATAAGTGATCTGATATGATCATATATTAAATACTGATGTAGAGTTGATTAGCCATTAGTGAATTGAATGAAAATTGAAAGCACGGAAAATGAGGAAGATTGTTGGAGCAGAATACTTTACAACAGTTGATAAAACCATAAGAAAGATGAAAAACTGAAATGAAAATAGTGGAAACACAGATATACCAGACAATGATATTGATTATGGAGTTCGTCCCTGATGGACTACGTCTTCGGGTCCACTTTCAAGATGGGCAACCGTTTTATTAGGAATGAGAAAGAAGAAGTGGATTACACAGTGATTTAGTCAAACTGAACTGTGTAGTCAGACTGAACTTGCACACAGACAAGTCTGACCTCTATCATTAGATAACTCTCTAAACCAACTTTCCAACGTTGCTTATGGTTTCCAAATCCGACTCTTGATGCTCCCGAAATCCTGAAAACAAAACATCCTATATCCCTCCAGGACCTGCACATGAAAACTGTAAACTCTCCTTTTCTGTCTTCAATGAAGAAGTATGCCTTTATAGGCCTGTACATACATAAAAACGACCTTTTTCCATCTTTGGAATGAATCAGCTGACTTCTGGGTTGATTTAGGGTTTGTTTGCCACCTTAGGGTTAAGTCATGGTTTATAATTAATTAAAATCAATTAAAACCATAAAAACTCAAATATAAACTTTATATTAGCCTGAAACTATTAGCTAGCAGTTAACTAGGCGGAGGGCGATGACTGTTACATGTGAACTGTCATCAACCCCACGGTTAGAGCACCGACGGTTCTACTAACAGTTTCAACTAATGATTCCTCAAACTGTGCTCACATGTAACTACTATCCCACGGTCTTCTCACATGGCAGCTACCCCCGATGTGTTTAGGAGCCCGCGGCTTTGCTAACCATAACCTCCAACTGCCCGTTCACATGTTTTCCCACCGTGGTTAGACCCCGATGCGGTTAACTTGATGGTTAGACCTGTTTAAGGGTTTTCGGTAATGTTTTACAATGTTACAAGGCCGAGAAGTATTTAAACTTAGTTTTTTTTATTTTCAATATATTTTTAATACATAAATGAATGTATGATGGTCCGAGGGTAGTATAGGACTTTAATACATGGATATAATGTATTTTGAATGCAATAGTGGTAGGTTAGGGTTTTTGAAATGTGGTTTAGGCATCAGGAATAGCTTAGGGTTTTAAGCATATGCTAGGAAATGGATTTTGATGGTTTAGGTGTGTAGAATAGGATTCTTATGGTAACAAAGAATAATAGGATAGCTTAGGAGTTAGGGTTTAGGTCTAGGCATAGGTTTTGAGCTTCATTTAACTTTCAAGACCCATGTCGACTTTGCACAGCGACATCGGTGAAACTGAAGCCTTCACCAGACAATCGACCCTGAAACATCCTTGTGCTCTCCGTGCAACATTCGTCAACACTGCATGAAGACGACCATCACATCTTTGAAACTGACACTGGTGGTCACGAAAACAAGACTATGTTGTCGACCAGGCACTTTAACTTGAAACCTTTTACACAATCAACTATATCAACCATAAATCCTGCAAATTCAAACGACAAAACACATGTCGTCGACCAAACCCTAGCAGAACTGTCGATAACATAAGTCAACAGCCAGGTACAACATCACATCAATTGAACACCATGAAACCATAACATTACCTGAACCTGATCATAACCAACACTGTCGACCTGTCGAAGCTGAACTGAAGCGACGAAGACACTGAACGACAACCATGAATACTGATGAAGACACTTTGAATACATGTGCAATTGGATCGACGAATCCTCCTGGATCATTCCTCTCCACTTGAAAGCTTTTGGACCATAAAATTTTGACTAAACATTTAGTCGATGAGGGTAGAAATCCCTCTCTTTCCATCTTGACCTGACGATGTACCAATGCATTCGATCAATCACATGCATGTGATGACCTTGATGATGTTGACTTTGATACTTTTTGATTAGGTGACCTATTTCTTCCATCCACAATATGGCCAACTTGCGACGATGGGTAAACAACCTATTATCAACATGGAAATTGGATTCTTTCCACGAAGAATCATGACTTAGTGATTCAGAAACATCTTTGAAAACAATATTTGTAGAACTATGTTCAATACATCTTATGGGTATTAACAATCTACTTTCCAGAATAACTGAAATATTCAAAGACTCCTTTGATTTTGACTTCATCTCAATTACTTGACTTGATTTACTTTCCTGTTGACTGATTACTAAGTGAATTTGCTGCCCATAACTCATCCACCTGTGATGTAAAGACTGCTGCAACTTAGTTTGATTCTGAAAGTATCTAAGTAATTGTTGATTTACTTGAATCACTATGTCTATTAACTGATATTTCCATTGACTAACACTTTTAGTTAATGCTTTAGTTTTCAAACCATGGTAAGGAAACTTTAGATCTGCTTTCGAAAATGCTTTGTCATGAAAACTTATAGACTTCCTCGCCACTTGAAGAGAGGTTTCATTACTTCTAAAAGCATGAAATGATGATGCAATACTAAAGAAATGAAACACTGAATTTTCCCAATACTGACCTGCACCCCTGAAACTAAAAATAAACATACCATATGAAACAAGTCTCTAATTGGACTCACATGTACCATTCCCTGCAATACACTGTTGATGATGATAGTTTCTACAATTCAGTTGAATGAATGGGTTGAGATTCATTTGTCTTTAAGAAGATGTTCGTAGGACATTAAATGTATCTCATGTTACTTATCATGTTCATGAATAAGACTTCTTGGAAAATAATTAACCACCTTAACCAATTTATCTATAAATTGAATCTCGCATCTCGAACAATCAACCTGATGTTGTTCCTTAATAACCATGAGTACATATTTACTTGAACTTATAAACTGCTTAACTTGATTTGAAACAACTAAATCCAAGTTTGATTTGACTTTGTGTGCCCTAACAATAAATTCAACCCCTTCTTTCTTTAGGTGATATTTATGTTCCCTTCTATAAAATATTGCATCTCTATCATAAAGATAAGGACTTCCTAAGACAACTCCACAAATGTCTACTGGGACCACATCTAATTCCACTTCATCGATGTGCTTAGATGTAATTGCAAATTTTAACCGGCATTGCTTTGTGACATGTATCTGAGTTGATTTATTTATCCAACCTAATGGGTATGGTCTTCGATGATTATGTGTTTCGAATCCCAATTGATTAACTATATGTTCAAATATTAAATTTGCTTGCGATCCACTGTCAAACATTGTGTCAATATTTGTATGCTTAGAAGTTATCCTTATGTGGAAGAGTTCAACTCGTTTATCCTCATGTGGAGTATTTATGTTTGAAGAAGATACATTATATTTCAAACTTGAACCAGTATCAGAAGTTTTACCTATCGTAACCATGGCGGTTATTTTCCGTTCATCACCTGAATCTGAACTGAGGTCTTGCTGAACTGCTGCTATGTTCTTTTCATCCCTCACCGTAAGGAAATTTTTGGGATTAAGTTCTAGATGAATTTTCCAGCACTTCGATTCATCATGACCAATTCTCTGGCAATGAGAACAGGTAGGTCTTTCCTTCTGAATGACCATTGATTTCTTTCTCTTCAAAATGTTCCCCTTACTGTCTCTGGATTCTTTGTTTTCCATCTCTTTGCATGACAACTTGAATGGTCTGCCACCTGATTCAATATGTATGTCCTGAACATACACCTCGTCAAAATCATCAGGATTAAACATTAATAAAGTATGCTGCAAATATGAATGTAAATTACCGATGTATTTTAACAAACTTTCATGTGTATCCAATGAAATACCAAGCGCCAATTCTTTCTTCCTGAACTCTTGATTAAACTCCTGAACACTCTGCCATTTACCTTGCCTCAGATGCTGCCAATTAATAACAACTTGTTGCATGTATCCTAAAGGATAGAACTGTTTCCTAAGAGCTTTCAAAAACTTAGACCATGAAGAGATAACTTTTCCTGTTTGCTTTACATCTAACTGAGTTTTGCTTTCCCACCAAATTAAAGTCGTTCCCCCAATTCTAAGTGTAGCTAACTAAATTTTAGTTTTATCTTTAGAAATGTTCTGTATGTGACAATACACTTCTAACTACTTTATCCAATTATCTAACTTTTCAGGATTCATTTCACCATCATAAATAGGTAACTCAAATTTAACATCAAGTTTCAAAAGAGATGATTTCTTAGTTTTCTTATCCATTTCAGATGCTACACTGGAAGAGGAAGAAGAAGAAGAGGATGATGGAGATGATGCGGGTGAAGGAGGTTTATCATCCTTTCCTTTACCTTTGTCCTTCTTCGATGCCTTCGAAGAAGAAGCTGCATCTCTCGCCTTCTTGTCTTCATACAATTCTCCCAACATTTGATGCATAGTTAAGAACGCCTACTGAAACTATTCCTCACTCACCTTATTCTTAGTGTTTTCACCTGCATCAGGTCCTGACATGGTTGCTTTCTAAACAACTCATCGTTTTCCAATCTCTGGATTGATCTGCTCAAGGATTCCTTCTCCTCGTTGCGACTTAGACCTGGTTAACATTCAATGGAAAACAAACGAAAACATGTTCTGATACCAAATTATATGATCTGATATGATCATATATTAAATACTAATGTAGATTTAATTAGCCATTAGTGAATTGAATGAAAATCGAAAGCACGGAAAACGAGGAAGACTGCTGGAGCAAAACACTTTACGAAAGTTGATAAAACCATAAGAAATATGCAAAACTGAAATGAAAATAGTGAAAACACAGATATACCAGATAGTGATATTGATTACGGAGTTTGTACCTGATGGATTACGTCTCTGGGTCCGCTTTCAAGATGGGCGACCATTTTATTAGGAATGAGAAAGAAGAAGTGGATTACACAGTGATTTAGTCAGACTGAACTTGCACACAGGAAATTCTAACCTTTGTCATTAGATAGCTCTCTGAACCAACTTTCCAACACCGTTTACGGTTTCCAAATCCAACTCCCGATGCTCCCGAAATCCTGAAAACAAAACAGCCTGTATCCCTCCAGAACCTGCACATGAAAACTGTAAACTCTCCTTTTCTGTCTTCAATGAAGAATTATGCCTTTATAGTCGTGTACATGCATAAAAACCACCTCTGTCCATCTTTGAAATAAATCAGCTGACTTCTGGGTTGATTTAGGGTTTGTTTGCCCCCTTAGTGGACACCTTAGGGTTAAGTCATGGTTTAGAATTAATTAAAATCAATTAAAACCATAAAAACCCAAATATAAACTTCATATTAGCCCGAAATTGTTAGCTGGAAGCTAATTGGGTGGAGGGCGCTGACCGTTACATGTGAACAACCATCAACCCCGCAGTTAGAGTGCCAGTGGTTCCGCTAACAGTTTCAACTAACGGTTCCTCCAACTGCGCTCACATGTAACTACTATCCCGCGATCTTCTCACATTACAGCTACCCCCGATGCGGTTAGGAGCCCATGACTTTGCTAACCGTAACCTCCAACTGCCCGTTCACATGTTTTCCCACCGCGGTTAGACCCCAATGCGGTTAACCTGATAGTTAGGCCTGTTTAAAGGTTTTTGGTAATGTTTTATAATGTTACAAGGCCGAGAAGTATTTAAACTTAGTTTTTTTTTTTTATTTGCAATATATTTTTAATACATAAATGAATGTATTATGGTCCGAGGGTAGTATAGGACTTCAATACATGGATATAATGTATTTTGAATGCAATAGTGGTAGGTTAGGGTTTTTGAAATGTGGTTTAGGCATCAGGAATATCTTAGGGTTTTAAGCATATGTTAGGAAATGGATTTTTATGGTTTAGATGTGTAGAATAGGATTCTTAGGGTAACAAAGAATAATAGGATAGCTTAGGAGTTAGGGTTTAGGTCTAGGCATAGGTTTTGAGCTTCTTTTAACTTTCAAGACCCATGTCGACTTCGCACAGTGACATCGGAAAAACTGAAGCCTTCACCGGACGATCGACCCTGAAACATCCTTGTGGTCTCCATGCGACATTCATCAACACTACACAACGACAACCATCACATATTTGAAACTGACACTGGTGGTGATGACGATAAGACTATGTCATCGACCAGGTACTTTAACTTGAACCCTTTTACAAAATCAACTATATCAACCATAAATCCTACAAATTCGAACAAAAAAACACATGTCGTCGACCAAACCCTAGCGGAATTGTCGATACCATAAGTCGACAGCCAGGTACAACATCACATCAAATGAACACCATGAAACCATAACATTACCTGAACCTGATCATAACCAACACTGTCGATCTGTCGAAGCTGAACTGAAGCGACGACAACACTGAATGACACCCATGAATATTAATGATGACACTTTGAACACATGTGCAATTGGATCGACGAATCCTCCTGGATCAATAAGGATGAGGCCTTCGATTTGTTCAAAAATTTCAAGTCTTTGGTCAAAAATAAAATAGGGAATAAAGTGAAGATCTTTAGGTCTGACAATGGTGGAGAGTACATTTCAAATAAATTCATAGGTTTTTGCAAAAAGGAATGCATCAAGAAAGAGATGATTGTGCTCTATAATCTTGACCAAAATGGAGTATCCAAGAGAAAGAATTGGTCCATTGTAGATGTTGTTTCTCCCATGCTCCATGATCAAAAGTTGTCGAAGTTTCTTTGGGGAGAATCTACTAATGCAGTTGTATATGTTCAAAATAGTGTTCCTCATCAAGAATTAAACAACAAGACCCCCGAAGAAGTATTCGCAGGTCTCAAGCCTGACATTGGTCAACTATGTATATTTGGATGTCATTCATATTTCCATGTTTCAAATGAAAAAAGGAACAAGCTGGAATCCACGGGAAGAAAAGGTATGTTTTTTGGATATTGTGAAAATTATAAAGCATTTAGAATATATAATACTGGTCAAAGGAAGGTTTAAATTAGTAGGGATATCACATCGATGAGGATGTCACCCTTGGAAAAGCAAGGGACCTTCCACTACCTCCTCCTAAAAACAAGAATGATGATATAGATATTTTTGAAGGTTCGTCTATGCCGAATCTAAGAAATACATTGTTGATGATCCTTAGAGCCTATGGACCCCTTGGATACTCCTCCAAGTGACCCCCTACTAGGAAGAGACCATTTTCGCTTTGTGACACATCACAGGATGTTGAGAAAATAATTCTCATCAGAAGGTCATTTAGAGAAAGCAAGAATCCATGCAGGTACCGAGGATATGTTGTAGCTATGAGCAATTTGATTTAAGCTAAGACTCACACCTTTGAATAATCCATGAAAGAACAAGTCTGAAAGGATGTTAGGGCCGAAGACTATGAATCAATTATGAAGAATGATGTATGGGATGTTGTGCCGAGACCAAAGGGGAAACCTGTCATAACTTAAAAATGGTTATTCAAGATAAAACAAATTTGATGGAATTGTTGAGAAATATAAGGCAAGGTTCATGGTCCGAGGATTCTCCCAGAAAGAGGGAGAAGATTACAATGATATATTTGTTCCCATAGCTTGATACACATCCATTCGTCTGATAGTTTCCCTTGTTGCAAGTCAAGGATGGACCCTTCATCAAACGGACATAAAGACAACATTCCTTCATGGCATGCTATAAGAAGAAGTGTATGTCGAGAAGCCACAGGGATTTGAGGTAGAGGACCGAAAGACACACATTTGTAGGTTGAAGAAGGTATTGTATGGATTAAAGCAAGCCTCGAGAGCATGTATGCCCGCATAGATGGTTACTTGATGAAGCTCGGATTCACAAGAAGCAGCGCCATCCCTTACCTCTACTTTAAAGTGGTCCAAGGTATGCCATTTATTTTTGTATTATATGTTGATGACTTATTCCTAACAGGTGTAGACCCTCTCATTCTTAAATGTAAGAGGGAGTTGGATATTGAATTCAAGATGAAAGATCTTGGCTTGATGCACTATTTCCTGGGATTAGAAGTATGAAAAAAACTGGCCAATTTTTTCCTTTCAAAAGGAAAATATGTTGTGAAATTGTTGGAGAGATATGGCATGGTATAATTCATGTCCTTGCCTACACCTATGGAGATGAATTTCAAGAAGCTATGTGGATAGGCTATTGAACCAATACTAGAAAACCCTTCTAAGTATAGACCATTGGTTGGTGCTCTGATGTTTCTCGTGAACACTCGCCCTGGCATATGCTTCACAGTCAACACTTTGAGCCAGATTATGATTAATCCTCACCATGTACATTGGGTCGTTTCCAAGCGTGTATTGAGATATCTACATGGGACTATAAACACTGACTAAGATATGTTATTGGATATGTTAGACTACATGGATATATAGATGTAGATTGGGCTGGCAGTGTTGTCGACAAGAAGAGTACTTCTACATGTTATTTTAGTCTGGGATCTGCTCTGATATCATGGATGAGAGGGCAGCAGAAGTTTGTAACCCTATGGAGATGAATTTCAAGAAGCTATGCAAAGAGGTTGTCGAACCAATACTAGAAAACCATTCTAAGTATAGACAACTATTTGGTGTTCTTATGTTTCTCGTGAACACTCGCCCTGGCATATGCTTCATAGTCAACACTTTGAGCTAATTTATGATCGAGCCTCACCACGTACATTGGGTCATTTCCAAGCAGGTATTGAGATATCTACATGGGACTGCAAACACTTACTAAGATA
>APFE031419583.1:41397-64355 GCA_000404065.3 Pinus taeda
AAAAAAACAAAACAAAACAAAACAAAACAAAACAAAACAAAACAAAAAAACAAAACAAAAAAACTTATAAGAGACTTAGCCCATAATAATCAAGACGACGAACTGATCACAATGGTATCATTCACTTGTCAGCTTCAATTTTCGAGCAGTCCCAAATTTTTTCAAAGTGACGACAACTGCCCAAGATCTATGTATGGTAGAAACCAGAGCTCAAGTCATGGCCAACGAGAAGATCGAGCACCTTGAACACAAGATGGATACATTCCAAAGCCTAATAGACCAAATGCAAAAAATCATGGACCAATTAAAATCGAGTGCATCGAGGTTGCATCAAGAGGCACATGGTAGTGATGACGTCCTGGAAGGAGAATCTAGCCATCATATTCACTTCCATGGAAATCACCAACATTACCACCCTTGGCCACCCAAGCTGGACATGTATAAATTTGATGGTTCTAATCTGGCAGTATGGGTAGCACAAATGGAACAATATTTCATACTGAATGATATCCAGGATTATACAACTAAACTAAGGGTGGGAGCCCTTTACTTGGACCAAGATAGATGGCAATGGTGGCATTGGCATCATAAATGCTATCCCGGGAACATAACCTAGAAAGTATTCACAAAATCTCTTTGTAACCGCTTCGACAAAGAATCTAATTTTTTGGGTCATCTTACTAAGCTCCGACAAACAGGTACAGTAAAAGAATACATTGCAACCTTTGAGACATTGGCCTTCTGCACAGATGGTCTAGGAGATGAATTCTACTTGGAATGTTTTATAAGTGGCCTCAAAGAAGCCATCCAAGCACATGTCCGGATGCAGCACCCTCCTTCATGGATCAATGTTTGCAATGAGGCTATCGAAGTGGAACGTGCTTTAGCTGCCCAGTCTCCTCGTCTAAATTTCATAGCCAAGGGACAACCCATCCAGGCTCAGGGCCCTACCCAAACACTTAAGGTTCAAAAGGTGTCTCCAGCAGAAATGACTAAAAGAAGAAAACAAGGATTGTGCTACTACTGTGATGACAAATACTCTCCCGAGTATAAATGCAAGGAACCCAAATTCTTTCAAATTGATGTTATTAATCATAGCTCACATAAGGAGCTTCCACCCTCTAGACGAGAACATGATCATAGCATCACTTTGGTCCTAGGGACACAACCGCCGTATGTGCATCCATATCGATTTCCTTTCACCCAAAAGAATGAAATTGAAAAAATCATCAAGGAACTCCTTAAAGCCAGTGTGATTTGTCCTAGCATTAGTTCTTATTCGTCACCAGTGGTCATGGTGCTCAAGAAATATGGGGAATGGCGCATGTTTCCAAACTTTAGGGCCCTCAACAAGCTCATGGTCAAAGACAAATTCCCTATCCCAGATGTTGATGATCTGTTGGATGAACTACATGGTGCTCAATTATTTACTAAGCTAGATCTTCAATCTAGCTATCACCAAATATGCATGAAATAAGTAGACATTCCCAAGACTACTTTCCAAACTCATGAAGACCATTATGAATTCTTGGTCGTGCCATTTGGTCTCTGTAATGCCCCAACCACTTTTCAAAGCCTCATGAATCACCTGCTGAAACCATATCTCCAAAAATTTGTCCTCGATTTCTTTGATGACATTCTCATCTACAGTCTCACATGGGAAAAACATCTTCAGCATGTAGACTTGCTCTTGCAGCTGCTCCGAAATCATAAATTATTTGTGAAATTGTCAAAGTGCTCTTTTGGCATGGAAGAAGTCGAGTATTTGGGCCACATTGTGGGTCATCAAGGTGTCCGGGTGGATCCCAAAAAGATGCAGGCAATGCAAGATTGGCTCCAACCAAAAATCTTGAAGAGTTTGAGGGGATTCTTGGGTCTCACTGGCTACTATCGCAAATTTGTCCACAATTATGGCCGCATTGCTAGACCCCTCACTAATCTTATTAAGAAAAATTCATTCCTCTAAATTGATGCAACACAATAGGCATTTATGGCTCTCAAACAGGCCATGTGTTTCACTCTGGTATTGGCACTGCCAGACTTCACCAAATCATTTGTGATTGAATGTGATGCTTCAGGTATTGGTATTGGTGTTGTCTTAATGAAGGAAGGCCAAACCTTGGCTTTCACCAACCAACAACTGAGTGGGAAACATTTGGGACAATCTACCTATGAGAAAGAGATGATGGTCATCTTACATGTAGTCGATACATGACGACCATACTTATTGGGGCGACGTTTCCAAATCCTCACAGACCATCAAAGCCTCAAATATTTTTTGGAGCAACGTCTATCCTTGCCCCAGCAAAATAAATGGCTAGCCAAAATGTTGGGATATGATTATGAGATAATTTACAAGAAAGGGCATGACAATGTAGTAGAGGATGCTTTATCACGCCAATTCGAGGGTGAGAGCACCCTTCTATCAATCTCTCTTCCCATACCAGATTGGATTGAAGAAGCCCGTAAGGAATGGTTTTCACATCCCTCTCTCTCCCAACTCATTAATAACTTGACAACATATCCTCATTCCTCAGTTGCTTACTCTTGGAAGGATGCAATTCTTCGCTACAAGGATAGAGTAGTTATATCGCCGACATCCACCCTCAAAACACGCATTTTGGCAGAGTTGCACTCATCTCCCACTACAGGTCATACAAGTTTTCAGAAGACTTATGTTCACACTCATCGTTCCTTCTTTTGGACAAGAATGAAAACTGACATTCTTACTTTTGTAGATGAATGTGATGTGTGTCAACGCCACAAAGGAGAAAAGTCACTGGGCACCTTACAACCATTGCCTATCCCTACTTCAATCTGGACAGATGTTTCTATGGATTTCATTACTGGTCTTCCGAAGTGAGGCAACAAGTTAGTCATCATGGTGGTTGTGGACAAACTTTCTAAATATGCTCATTTTTGCGCTCTACCCCACACATTTAACCCCACTTTGGTGGCTCAAGATTTAATGGACCAGATCTTCAAACTACATGGCATGCCCACTTCCGTTGTATCAGATTGTGACCTGATTTTCACCAGTAAATTTTGGCAAGAAATTCTCAAGCTACAAGGCACCCAAATCCAACTAAGTACTTCCTATCATCCCCAAACTAATGTTTAAACTGAAGCAATCAACAAATGTTTGGAGACATACCTAAGGTGCTTCACTTCAGAAAAGCAACATCAATGGGTACAGTGGTTACCTCTAGCTGAGTGGTGGTATAATACTACATGTCATGCAACCACCAAGATGACTCCATATGAAGTAGTGTATGGTCAACTCCCACCTTCACCTACTTCTTATATCCCTGGATGCTCTAAGGTGCAAGCAGTGGATCAAATCCTACAGAACCGTGCAACCATGCTAGCCTGTCTCAAAGATAATATCCATCAAGCTCAGAATCACATGAAGCAATAGGCAGACCAACATAGTTCAGAGCGCAAATTTCAAGAAGGGGATCAAGTATTCCTGTGGCTGCAACCATATAAGAAAACATTTCTCAAAGCAAAGGGCTGCCAAAAATTAGCTCCAAAATTCTATGGACCTTATCAAATACTTCAGCGCATTGGAGCAGTCGCCTACAAGCTAGCATTGCCACCAATTTCAAAAATCCATCCAGTCTTCCATGTAACATGCCTCAAGAAAGTAGTGGGGAACAATTGCAGAATTCAAACCAGTCTACCTAAATTGGATGAAGAAGGTTCACTCTGGCTCCAACCTGAATAGGTCCTCGATACGCGAAAACAACATCTGCACAGCTGCATGATCAAGGAAGTCCTCATCAAGTGGAAAGACACCTCTCTAGAAGATGTGACTTGGGCACCAACCACTATTCTTCAGCAGTTTCCGCAGCTTCAGCCTTGAGGACAAGGCTTCTTTTTATGGGGGAGGGCATGTTAGGGTCCAACCCTAACCCCTTTATTTATGTAATAGGGTTGAGTCAGAGTTATAGTTAGTTAAAGAGTCAATAAAACCTGCATTAATAATTGTAAGTGGTTGACCCACATTTAAGAAAGGGACCACAGTTATTTGCAAATGGGCCATGGTATTAGATAGATGGTATTGAGAGAACCATGGTAATCACCGATGGTATTGTATGTATGAATCTTATATAAAGGATAGAGACTCCCATTGTGGAAGGTAGTGTATTATCTTGTATTCGAGCTCTGCTCTACTGGAGGTTGTCTCCTCGAAGAGGCAAGTGAACATTTCTTTCATCTCTGAATAATAAAATACTTGTTGTTTTTCTCATTTTGTTCTGTGTTCTAGGTTGTATTTTCACATATTTGGTATTCTGGAATCTTCTCGCAAGTCAAGAGCATAACAATGTATGGTTATGTATGGAGGTCAATTCTAGTAAATAAGACTTGTCTAATAGTGTGAACACATATAATGTAAGAAGGTTTAATAGAAGGTTCCACCTTCTAGAATGTTCTTAAGAGGTAGATAGAGTTATAAATAAAAGTATAAGTAATGTAATAGAACATGGTGAAGAATATTATTGTACCAAGCAAGTATTTCTTGAAGAGTGCATTTCTTCCATAAGGAATAATATATGGTGTTAACATACCTCAAGGGTTTTGTCTATTATTCTCTTATGTTCAATCTTGTGAATGTTTTGATTTATATGTTAATGATTTATTTTATGTCTTATTTTCATATCTATTGAAACACAAAACAAGTGGTATGAGATCCCTTTCCTTGGCCAAAGTGATTTTTTTAGGGAAAAAATGAGGGCTATGACATTTAAATGACTTCCAATAAAAATCTAGGTTGAATTTGCAGAAACAAGTTATAAGTTTGACTTCCTCATGGAAAATCACTCAAATTCAAAAAAAAAACTCTGAATTGAAAATTGGGAGGTTAAGGTATCAATGATTTAAAATCAACTATTTCAAGGGTTTTTTCCTGACAACCACATAAAGTATAAAACTCATAAGTTCCAAAAGGGGCCTTAGATTTCCACCAGACCAACATCATTGGAAAGAGGATTTTTAATTGTTTGAATTGATATGTGATATGTTATACTCTCAATCAATTTTGAGTAGGATATATCCATTGTAAGTTTCACCTTCTAACCCTCATGGACATGGATGTGCTAAGGTCATTAAAAAACATTCTTTAGGATTAACTTCAAAGACCCCAAGAGATGCAAGTCATGGTAGATAAATGGTAGGGGACCTTAATTCAATGGCCTATATACAATATCATCAAGGAATATTATATTGAAGGATGATATTCCTAATGTGATCTCAAGAATGCTTATATTGCTTGGCATTTGGTAGTTTTCATTTTCGGGATTACAACTACTTTTCTCTTCTATTTAATAGCTCTACTTTTCCTTATGTAGAGAATAACATAGAGGGACATCTATAGTTGGTCCAAGATATGAGATTTTAGCTTGCTTATTCCCCAATTGTAGTTTCTAGTGTCAATGACTTCTCCAAGATGGATGGATCTATATGTTTATATGAACATGATCAGGGTCAACAACTAGTTAAGATCAAAATTGATACAAGAGGAAATCCACTCTATAAATCCAAATTTAAAACCAAATTGGGCGACATGCTAAAAAAGAAAGTGGTGGCACGCCCTATCAAACATATTAACCATATCAAGTTTGATTCTCTTTCCTTGAAGAATTGTTGGAATAATGATTCAATTGTAGTATTCTATATTTAACTATTGTTGTTTTGTTATATCTCTAAAGTTTATTTTGAGAGAGAAATTATGGTTGGGAGATTTTTGGAAATTTTGTTGAGAGTTTATGGGAAAGCTCTCAAAAATGTATAAATTTTGGTATTATTAACAAAATTGATTTGAGTTGGTGATAGTATTGATAGATTTGTTGTGTTGCTCCATTATTGCTTGTGTTTTAACGATTCTTCATTTGGTATCAATGTGAGTGTTAAATATTTTATCTCACACTACTACCACTACCACAACTATGTTATCTAGCCATTTTACTTGGATGCTTAACCTGAAGAACCAATATGCAATTAAGAAGAGATGGATAGAAAGAAACCAAGGCACACTAAAATGACAAAATCTCATTTTGTAGAAATCCAAGTAAACAAAATCATTATTTGTCTAGGCATAGTTTGTGTATGCTTCTTCTCTTTCTCCTTGACTCTGATACACTAATCTCATGATTTGTGAGTCATTTCTAAGGAGAAGTAAGGTGCAACTAGTGACATAGATGACCCTCACAATGTCCTATTTTGGTTGAAATTTAATTGTAGGGTATTAGACCGTGAGCACCCTTATTTTTGGTGAACATTAATTCCCTCACATTTGTTAGCATTGAATGTGGTTTTTTCCCTGCATTGGTATTGTTGTCACCTACTACACCTTTTTGCAATTGTGTCAAATGATGGCCAAAAAAGGGAGTCGAAGTGCAAAGAGGTGAAAGAGAAGGGAAAATATAAGAGGTCGAAATCAAGAGGAGAAAGATAAAATCAAAATCCTAAGTCTTGAAGCCAAAAGGAAATTTGAAATCCAAAGGGAAACCAAAATTTCGGAGGCGGAAATTTAAAGAGGAGTGCCGAAATTTCGGACCTAATCACATCATAACACTTTTAAATTCTAAAATGATTTTTTTTTTATGAGAGGGGCTTCAATATTATATGGCACCCATTCATGGAAAACCAAAGGGACCAAGGGTGTAGAACTGAGCAGAGAACCTAAGTGCTAAGATGGAATTTGGAGGATGGTAGCATCATAACTTTTCTTTAATTCTTAATTGAAAAGCTTCCTATGTGAGGAGCTCTAATATCATGCGAAAACTAGTCACGAAGGCTGAAAAGAACTGAGGGCATAGAGTAAGCAGAGAGTCTTAAGTGTCAAGAAGGGATATCGGAGGTTGAAGGCATCAAAACTCTTTTTAATTCTTTTTTGAAAAAATTCTAATGAAGAGGGGCTCTAATACAGACTGGAACTTGGTCACAAAAATACAATGGAAACAAGTGAAAAACTAAGGACCCTAGGGACGCTTTCTCTCTCCTCAAAACTGGACACATGGCAGCAAATAGTTGGTTCTAAGAAGCTAATAGGGCATATTAGGTCAGCATGATGTGGCTAGACAAGGACATGTGGTAGGCGATTTTAGCATTTTGGAGGGCCTAAAGGGAAAAATCTGCATGACACGTGTCACCACTCAAGAGGTGCCACGTGGAGATTATGACGCCATCATGATATCATGTCAAAGATCTGTATTTTGAGGGTGAGAGAAATTGAAACTCTTCTATAATTAACTTTTGAAAATGTTCCGATGAAGAGGGCTTCAATATTATATGGTGCCTATTCATGGAAACTCCATAGAACCAAGGGCGCAGAGATGGGGCCGAGCACCAAGAGTTATGAGCTCATCGAAAGTGGGAATTTTCATAACTCGAATTTTAATTCTTAAATTGAAAACTTTTGATTAAGAGGGCTTCTGATGCAGATTGGCACATGGTCCTGAGAGATCCAGAGCCCAGAACCAAGGGAATATTTAATACCTAAGTGTTATGGGATATATCGGGGATGTGAATATTGTAACTTCTGTGTAAATTCTAATTTTGAAAAGTTTTGATGGTGAAGGGGCTCCAATATATGGTGGCGCTTGGTCTGACCATCCAAAGAACCAAGGGTGAAGCATGAATTACAAAGGGAGATAGGCCCCAACATGATCCCATGGGATAAATACGAAGAGGGCCAATGGAAGAGGAGCTTGAAGGCATCATAAATTTATGTTTTCAGAATGTTATTTCAATGAAGTTACGAGGATATAAGGCTCTAATATTGCAGATCCTATGCATTAAGCCTTTGGTCAAAAGAAGTGATCCCATGGTTGATAAGTGATAAAGGAGCTTAAGTAAGAGGATCCAAGGGTGTTTAGATTCCTATGTTTTCATAACGATATTTTATAAGAGTTACGATATGTATTGAGTTCCGATAGTATAGCCTAGAGTGTATGTAGGTGGAGGGGTCGGTAGCTATGTCACAAGACATCTGATGAGCACTAGTATTGCAGCAAGAATGTTGCAACTCTAGGGCTACCAACTTTACTTTATCAACCTAGGGTTCGTACAAACTTGGAGGTGACAGTGATGTATACATGAGTAAATGTGATCGGTCCGCTCTTTGTCACCAGTAAGTTGGTGATAGACCACTATGGTTTTTCAAACCAGACTTCTATTGATTCAGAAGAAGCTTGATTACCAATGAGGAGAAGGGAAATTTTCACTAAAGGAAATCTTGTCTACTTTAGTAAGGAAAAGAATGAAATCAAAAGCTTAAACACACCAGCCATCTAACTAGCTGCTAAGAGGATTTGCTTAAAAAGAATTCCAAGTTAACACATGTGAAATCCTACTGTCCTAGGCATGCAAATTGAAACATCAAATATTCTATTGTTGTGCATGTAAATGAACAAAATAACTATTTTTCCTTTTTGTCATTTTTTGTGTGAAAATGTGAATGCTAACTTCTTTTGGTGATGTGGCAGGTGGATTAGGGATGATGTTGAATGGTCACAAGGCTTGGGAGGAAAGTAGGGGTCTTTTCCTATCTTCCTAGGGGATTTTTCCACAATTCGGCCTCAAAACAGGCCACTACAGGTCAACCTACAGGATGTCCTAATGCGTCCTACAGGATGTCATAATGCTCCTACAGGATCCCATGTATTCCTACAGGATACATCCAAGAGCAAGAGGAGTGATTTGGAAGGTGATGTAAGGCTTAGGGAAGGTGAATGGTGGGTGAAATGAGGCAAGGGAGTGCCTAGGACTCCTTCAGAGCTCAAAACAGATTTGTGAGATTTTTGGATTTTCTCAACAAGCTTGGAGGATTATTCTTGTGGAATGATGAATTTGGTGAGAGATTTAGTGAAAGAAAGTGATAAATATGGATGGAAGAGGTTAGAATGGGATTGTTGATCATGACATCTCTTTGTACTATTGAAACTCCTGCACTGCATCAATCATTGAAATTTATCCATAAACCATGTAAACAAGAAGCTTTTCAATTAACTAAGGAAAACATAATTTCATGAGCTAGCTACCTATTTCATGCATTGGAAAACTTGCAAAATAATGTGAAACCTTGATGAGATCTAATGTAAGACTGAAGATAGCAAAAATGGAAATTAAATCATATCCTTGAAAACTAGTAAAATGTTGGCCTAATTAACATAAAACCCTAAATTCCATGAGAAATCAGAATTATGTCTTTTTGGGGCTGCATAGGAGTTCTTTCCTCAAACCATGATCCCTGAAGGGAGGAGTGAGGCCAAATACACCTACTAACAAATTCTTGATATTCATTTATATTCCTAAGTTAATGCTGAAGCAATGCACAAATGGAAGCAAACTAATCAAATCCACAACTACTTGCAATGAAATAATGTTGAAGACAATTCAACCATTAATCTATGAAATCAACTAACCATACAAATACAAGAAGAGGAGCCTTTTCTGCTAGGGTTGGGCCCTAACCCAAGAGCTTCAACCCTCTTAGTTAACTCAATACTAGATCAAAGAAATGCTCATTCTCATTATCAAATCCAAAAATTACATAACAATGTCTTCCACAAGTCTTGAACTCGAAAATGCCTAGTGTTTTTACATCAAAAATTTGAATCCTAATGAGGCTCTATGCCTTCTTATTTGTACAATTGAAATCTCTAATGAATTCCTTAAATCAAGGGAGGCTTGACTGCCAAACTCAAGATGAACTGGCTCTTTAACTGTCACTGGATTGACTGCCTTTTGATCTTCATGACTTGGCTGCTTGTAACTCCAAGCTAGTGTAATTTGATGGAGGAATATTCGAATGAGTGAGGAGTAAATGAGGAGGATATATCTCCTACAATCTCTCCTCCTTGTCTCGTTCGCGTTTCAACCCTTAATTAGCCAAAATTTCCATGATTTTCTCTCAAAACCCTGCAATCAATGCATATTAGTCCACTAAGCATAATATCTCACTTTTACTCATCTCATTAAGCAAAATATAATCAAAATATGTAAGAAATTATGAGAAGAGCTGACTTGAATAATATAGGAGGTGTATTAAGGTCCATATAGTTACCCAATGATGAGGCTCATCAACATCTTCAACTCTACCACACCTAATCATGGCCAGTTCCAAAAGGCAAGATTAAACAATTAGTGTGAGAAAGCGATAGGCATATTGGCTGATAACCGCGAAGGAACATCATGGCGGAGATGTGGCCTAATTAGAGGCGATCACAGGAATTGGCATGAATTTTTTTTTTTTTTAGCCATCATTCAATTTTCCCATGTTTTGTTATTTTGTAATTTATGTGTTTTAAAGAAGGAATCAATCTGTTATGTAATCATTTTTTGAATGTGTGCACGCGAGACAACTAGTTGATCAAACAGTTGTAACATTAGAATATGTTTTGTAACTATTGATTCAAAGTTGTCCCTCTTCCCATAAATAGGGGGAACAAACTCATTTGACTGGTTCCCAAATCCTATTCCAAGAGGTCTAAAATTTGTCTTTGCATATATTCTAAGTTCTATATACATAAAGAGGTTCCAACTCTTGCTTCAATGGCTTGTTCATGAGGTGCTAATGCTTATACAAATGTCAATTTTGTTGGACCTATAATATGGACTCCATTTTCAAAGATTAATTAAGCAAATATGGTGATTCCAAGCAGAATAATGTGTAGTATGTGTTCCCCTCTATTTTGCATTTCATGTTTGTTTATCTTCCTTTGAGATTGTGTAAAGAAGTTGTTGGTTTCAGGATTTACTTATGATATAGGGTAGAAATGGTACCTGTGCAATTACAGATTTACTAGTGTTATATTGTAACCAACAATACCTGTTAGATCACAAATTTACCAATGTTATTTCGTGACAGAATATAACCATGAGAATATAGAGCTAGAAACATTAAAATGTGCTCCACAATTTCTGCACTTTCATCTCCTTATTCTTTCATAGTTCTGTTAGGATTCGTTGCTTAGAATTTTGTGTTATCTAGCCCTCTAAATTGAATTTATTCCTTCCTTTCTCTTTCTCCATTTTTACTATAACAAAAATATTAAGCTGCATTTTATTGTGTGTCGGCCACCATATCGAGACATTTATCCTTGGGATGAGCGATATTTACCTACATATACATATGTGTATGTCTAAGTCTACCTTGATGAAGGGTGATTGAACTAAGTTCCAATCAATTATATTATATTAATTCCAATTATATAAAATACGGAGTGCAACACAAATCTCAACAAATCCTCAAAGCACTCCTCTAAGACGTCTTAGGCACTGATCCTTTCCTCAACCCAGGGGTTGTCTCTAGGAGCTACAACATCTTCTGGCATCTTCATTGGGGAACAAATAAGAACATTTTTCCCTCGGTATGAAAATTTTTACATTCCCTTTTTTAGGTGAGCAAGGGAGGTGTGGGTTGAAGAGCTCTCACCTTGGAGACTCCACTATTTGAATATTATTTTGAGCACCCTGGATTTCCGGAGACCTCATACTTACTTTTATACAAGCTAGTAGAGAAATCCTCTCGTATTAAACCCTGAGAAAATAATATCCCAGAGGATTTCGAAAGAGAAGATCCTTATTAATCTAGATTCCACGAGATCGTTTCCAGAAATATCATCAACTAGGTCTCAAAACGTTGTGATAAGCTACCTTGGTTCTGCCTCCAAAGTCTTGGAATATCCTGAAGAACATTGTGCATTATTTGGCTCATTTCCTTAGAGTAAAAAATGAAGAAAATTCTATCAGTTCACCCTCTTTCTCATTTCATTCCTCCCTTGAAACTGAAGAAGTTAAAGACATCCTTATAAATAATCCCACACAGAGTATGAATAGATTCCCAACCCAGATCTAGTCAGCTACGAATCAGATACCCCCTTAAACAAGGACCTATAATAAATATTCTACCACCTCCCTTGTTCAATATGGTTATCCCAGGATTTCTCCTGAACAAACATTCCCCACTATAATTTCCACAACCCTTGAATGGTATGCCACAAGACTATCTCAATCTCTTGCCAAGATTCACAGGGAAGATGACATTTCAACACAGAGGCATGTAGAAACTTTCTGTACATTTTCAGAAGACCTCAATGTAGAACACCTAGATGTGGTGTTAATACTTTTTTTCCAATCTCTTAATGAGGAAGCCAAGAAATGGCTTAAATCCCTAACAAATTCTTCAATCACTACCTAGGAGAAGATGGATAATTATTTCATGCAAAAATGGGGGGAGAAAAGGGACCATGGGTATATCCTCATTGAAGTCAATTATATGAACAAAAAACATAATGAATGTGTCAGAATTCATAAAAATGTTTAACAAATTGTACAATAGTCTCCCTATTGAAATGAAACTTCCACGGGCTACTGCTAAAGTGGCTTTTGTTGGGGTCTTTAAACTAGAATTTGGTTTCACTCTAAGAGGAAGGAAGTCTCTCTCCTTATACCAGATTCAAATAGATGCTTTAGAAGTTGAAGAAAATTTCACCTCTACTAGGAAGTGGAGAGGGGGAGTTGATCATGGAGATAGAATAAGGGGAAAAGAGGAAGCTAGTTCCTCAAACCAGAGAAAGGAAACTCAAGAGCAGAAACTTGAGGAAATGAACAAGCTAATAAGAAACTTTTTGAACAAGATTGTGAAAATGGAGTTAGAAAACAAAAACCCTCCTCGACAAAGCCAACCCGCTCCTAACCAAAGTTTTAATCCTCAGTATAGGAGACCTCCTTTGCAACTCTTGGAAAGGGAGAGAAGGGAGAAACAAGATCACTTTCAACCTCCATTGTATTTTGAAGATGACTCAGAAGAAAATGCCAAAGAAACAATATGTTAGAAAAATATTATATATGATGGAGAAATGCAAGACATATAATATGCGAAAAAACACAAACACATAAAACCAGAGAGACACAGATATATGTCGTTCACCCAGTTTGGGCTATGTCCACCTCGAACAACCAGTTCTTCCTTTCTATTATCCAGCAAAATGAAGAGACACAACCTACAACAGATCTGCTGTAATATCCTCTGTTTTCTCTCACAGTCTCACCTCTCTATTTCTCGCTTAGAGAATACACATCTATTACACAGCCTCAATACAAAATGTCCTTATACCAAGAGAGGGGTTGCCTTCTAGGGAAAAAAACCCTAAACTAAACATAAATTCTACTGTCAGATCATCTGCCTAATGAACGGCCCAGATTGACTAGAAATTACTACACTTTTACAAGGAAATTTTACATTTGTTTTTAGCTTCGGGGGCATTGCCCCTAAAACTTAAACCGCTGGCCCCCGGACCCCCCAACTGGGGGGGACAAGTCCTCCCTACACCCCCCCGTGTGGAGGGGTGTACAATCTTCCTGGGGTATACATCCAGCTGAAACAAAGACCTCTAAATAATCATGCTCCATACCCAACACAATAAAAGTCCAAGAAAATCAGTTTTCTTCTCTTTTAGAGGGATAAAATGAAATAGAGGTCACTAAAGTATAAGGGGATGATTGGGAGGCCCCACTGGATGATTGTGAGATCAAAAACTATTGTAGATTGTTTGTTGACTTCATGCAATCCCAAATACACAGGAAATATGATCTTAGATATTCTAGGAAAATATTTAGAATGCACGATCAAAAGCAGGAGTCCTCTCCCACCAATCCTCCCAAATCAACAGAGAAAGGAAAGAATCCACTAGACCAAGCCTCACTAAAAAAGAAAGACCCTTCAGATTCCATTGTCCACAAGCTCGAAGTTTCTAAAATAGAATAGTTTCCCTTACAATCCAAACCACTCTATGATAAAGAAAAAGCGTATGATGGCATGGTCACAATTGATGGGAATCCCCCTGCATTTAGTCTTCAAAAAGAGTTGGGTAAGGTCAAAATATTTGTTCCCTTAACCGAATTGTTGAAACATCCAAATTACAAAGTTCAAGTATCTCGGTTCATGTGTCCTCCCACCATGGCCCTTGAGTAAGACAACTTGAACCTCCAAGAAGAAAGACCCATGGTTGTATTTGGACCTCATGTTGAGGAACAAGACCCTTCTGAACCCCCATTCTATGTCACTTTGTGATTCATGAACTTATCTTACCTAACTACATGCTTGATTCAAGAGCTTCTCATAATATGATGCCATTGTTTTTTATGGAGCAATTGGGGATGAAAATAACAAGACCATATATTAAATATTTTTATTCTTTTGACTCCAAGAGAGTAAAATGTCCAGGATTGATTAAATACCTGGTCGTCAATTTGGCTTAGATCCCTATGAAGAGTGTTGTAATGGATATTGTAGTGGTTGATATCCCTGCGAGGTTTGGTATGCTCTTGTCTGGATCATGGGGATCGAAAATTGGAGGATCCATAAAAATGGATTTAACATATGCTACCATTCATGTTTTTAGTGGATAAGAGTTTTGATTATATAGAGAAGCAAGAATGGTGAAGACAGTTACAAGGATCGACTGTTCAAATAATGCCCCTGTGTATGGTAAAGAGAAATATTTTTCTTATTAGAGGAAGACGATCAAATCATGGATGAGACACAGGTGAAATGTTCTGTCTGACTAGACCAACAATCACTGGAGTGTGAAAAAGTATGGAAGTTATACTTTGATGTTGCTTATTCGAGGGAAGGAAATGGGGCAAGTGTGTTGTTGGTATCCCTAGAAGGAAGCTTGATCCCTCTCTCTTTCAAGTTGGAGTTTGAAGCCACAAATAATGTTGTTGAATATGAAGTTTGCTACTAGGTCTGCAAGCTACCAGAAATATCAACATTGTGTGCTTCGCAATATTTAGGGGTTCAGAGTTGGGGATGAAACAAATCCGAAGTCAACGCCAAACCAAACATCCAAGACTAAAGGCCTACTAAAATGAGGTATGGGATCTGATTGAGAAATTTTTCTTAGCTTTTAACATCCACTTTTTTCCCAGAGATGGAAATCAGATGGTTGATTCCTTAGTTGTAGCTACAAGTAACTTGAATCCTCCTCAAAACCCCTTTCTTGGATGCGAAATTGAAGTCAGATACAAGTCGCCAATACTAGACAATATTAAGTATTGGCAGGTGTTTGAAGATGAGGAACATATCAAATGCTTCATGGAGGTCGTTGGAGAATTCTCAAGCTCAGAGATTGATCAGGAGGAAGAGAAAGAGATAGATGAACAACAGGCCAAGTGGGAAGAAACCATTGTAGTGAACAATATTTTACAATTGAAAGGTAATACTATCCCCAAAGGTTTAGTTCCCCTGGAATATTATTTAACTCAAATGATATGGCTTCCAAGCCATTCAGAGCAAGAATTTGAAGAATAGGTGGAATATTGCAATATTGGTTCAGATCAAGGTCCCCAGATAATTAAGTTGTCTAAAGGAGTTCCTAAGGAACATAAACAAAGGTACCTAGATATTTTAAAGCAGTATATGGATGTTTTTTCTTGGTCTTATGATGATTTAAAAACATTTGATACTAATATCATCCAACATAAAATTCCTTTGAAGAGTGGGGTGAAACCATTCAAATAGAAGCTTAGACAGATTAACCCTATCTTACTCTCATCAATTGAGAAAGAGGTGAGGAAGTTTCTCCAAGCTAAAATTATTGTTCCTCTGAGGTATTCAAATTGGGTGGAAAATCTAGTTCCTATCAGGAAGAAGAATGGGGAAATAAGGTTGTATATTGACTCTAGGAATCTGAATAAGGCCTCATTAAAGGATTATTATCCTCTGCCTAAAATGGACTACATTTTGAAAAAGGTGGTGGGCTCTTCTCGTATGTTTATGATGGATGGTTTTTTGGATATAATCAAGTAGTTGTGCATCCTGAGGATCAAAAGAAAATTTCTTTCACCATGCCTTGGGGAACATTTATGTATGCTAGAATGCCCTTCGGCCTCATTAATGCAGGATCCACTTTTCCGAGAGAAATGGATATAGTGTTTGTGGGAGAAAAAGATAAATTGTGGTAATTTACCTAGATGATACCATTGGTTTTTCAAAAATAGATAAGGAGCATATTGAACATCTACAACTCACTTTTGAGAAATTCAAAAAATATGGCCTGCCTTTAAATCCTTAGAAGTCTTGGTTTTCTCTAAGTTAGGGAAAGTTGCTAAGACACATCGTGGAAAAAGAGGGGGTTGAAGATAGATCCCAAGAGAGTGGAAGCCATCAACAACATCCCATTACCAAGAAATAAGAAATAAATCCAAACTTTCTTACCCAATTATGTTGAGATAATTAAAGAAATTATAGATATGTTGAAGAAGGATAGGTAGGTAAAATGGAATGAAGAAGCTTAGGAGTCATTCTCCAAGATCAAAAGGGCCTTCGCAGAAGCTCCTGTATTAGTCAGCCTTGACTATCTAAAACCATTTTTCATTTTCTCTTTTTCTTCTCTCATATAGTGGTTGTTGTCTTATTGCAGAAAAATAATAAGGACATGAGAAACCAATAGCATTTTTCAACCAGGTGCTATGGGATGTTGAGTTAGAGTATAACATTCTCTAAATATATTTCCTGCAATCAAGAATAAAAACTTATGTTCCTACAACTGATGTGAAAGACATTCTGGTACAAGGGGACAGTGAGGGGAAAAGAGGTAAATCGATTGCTAAAATCCAAGAATACGACATGGAGATCAAACCCATGAAGCTGATCAAGGGGCAGGGATTAGCTAAAATCTTGTCTAAATCAAACTTCCAATCCTTGGTTATAAATTTGTTGACAGAGGAAGGAGAAAGCCGAAGAGAAGAGGAGCAAAATAAGGTCAAGACTGCAACAAAAAAAATCCAGATGAAGTACCTCGTGTCTCACTAGTATAAAGATATAAACCACTATTTACTTTTTCTGAGTTGTTCAGTCAATTTTGATAAAGTTAAATACATGGCTTTGAGGCTAAAAGACCAAAAGGTTGTCATTTAAAATGGCCAATTGTATTGGAAAGACCCAGTGGGAATTTTCCTTTTATTCCTGGTCGAACAAGATATCCATAAAGTGATGGATGAGTTCCATAATTGTTTGTGGGGGGGGGGGTGTTATGGTTGGAGAGCTACAACCATTAAAATTCTCAAAGAACTTTTCTATTGGCCCAAGCTGTTTGGTGAGATACATGCATATGTTCAGGGCTGTGAGAAGTGCCATGTTTGCTAAAAAGCATAAAATAACATCTTTTCCTTTAATCCTTGTTTTTGTTAAATAACCTTTCAGATAGTGGGGGTTAGACTTCAGTGGGGAAATACACCCACCCTCCGATGATCAATATAAATGAATTCTTACAACTACCAATTACTTCATTAAGTGGGTGGAAGCAGTCCCAGCTAGAAATGAAACAAATGTTGTGGTTATCAAATTCATGGACGAGAATATCCTTGTCAAGTTTGGTTGCCCAAGGAAGATTATACTTATAATGCTCAAGTTTTTAATTCTGCCAAGTTTCTGAGCTTCTTCCATAAGTATAACATCATTGTGGGTCACTCCACTAGCTACTATCCACAGGGAAATGGATTGGTTGAATTGTCAAATAAAAACTTGGTAAGGATTCTTAAGAAGACAATATAAGAAAATCAAAAAAATTGGGACTCACAACTAAAGTTTGTTTTATGGGCCAATAGATTTACTACCAAGAGGTCAACTCGGAAATCTCCTTTTGAATTAGTGTATGGGAAAGATGCAATTTTCCCTATACAACTAGCAATGTCAGTGGCCAAAATTCTATAGGATATTGACGAAGAGCCAAATTCTTGAACCAGGAGGATCAATCAGCTAGTATAACTTCAAGAAACAAGGGGGGAGGTGACTCAGAATCTTATTCAAAATCAGGAAAAGATGAAGGCTTTATTTGATAGAAAGGAAAAAAGACAAAACCTTACATCTAAGGGATTTGGTGCTCAGGTGGAACGTTAGATGAGAATATAAAGGAAAACATGGAAAATTTGATCCCTTATGGTTTGGACCTTTCAAGATTGTTGAGGCAAATGGGAACAATATTTTTTGTTGGAAAACATGGATGGTGAAGTGCTTAAGTTGCCTATGAATGGGTAGTTTCTCAAGCTTTACTTCCAGCACTAAAGAGGTTCATTTTCACTCACTGTACATACTGGTGAGCCATTGTATAAACCAATAATTCTTTGAGTTCTTAATGTTTATGTTGTTTTTTCTTTTCATATATTTGAATAAAATGACTCCATGCCCAATGGATATAAGACACTAATATGTAGGTTCTCAATGCATTGCTTGCAATATATTATCCCCAGTTGAGCCGATGTTGTCACCTACTACACCTTTTTTCAATTGTGTCAAACGATGTCGAATGATGGCCAAAAAGGGGAGTCGAAGTGTGAAAAGGCCAAAGAGGAGGGAAAATATAAGAGGTTGAAATCATGAGGAGGAAGCCAAAATCAAAAGCATAAGTCTCAAAGGCAAAAGGAAAGCCAAAATCTAAAGAAGAGTTTCAAAATTTGGGACTTGATCACATCAGAACCCTTTAAAATTCCTTTACTAAAAAGTTCCAATGAGAGGGGCTTTGATTTTATATGGAACCCAATTATGGAAAACCAAAGGGACCAAGGGCATAAAACTGGGCGGAGCACCTAAGTGCTAAGATGGAATTTTAGAGGATTGTGGCATCAGAACTTTACTTTAATTCTTAATTGAAAAGCTTCCAATGAGAGGAGCTCCGATATCATGAGGCAATTGGTCACAAAGAATCAAAAGAACTGAGGGCGTAGAGTGGGAAGAGCACCTAAGTGCCAAGAAGGGATATGGAAGGGTGAAGGCATCAGAATTGTTTTTAATTATTTTTTGAAAAAAATCTGATGAAAAGGGGCTCCAATACAAATTGGCACTTGGTCATGGAAATACAAAGGAAACCAACACAAAACCAAGGACCCTAGGGACACTTTCTCTCTCCTCAAAACTAGACACATCGCAACAGATAGTTGGTTTCGAGAAGCTGACATGGGAGATTACGCCAGCATGACATGGCTAGACAAGGACACGTGGAAGGCAATTTTAGAATTTTAGAGGGCCTAAAGGGACAAATCTGGGTGACATGTTTCACAACTCAGGAGGTGCCACACGAAGATTATGACGCAAACATGACATCATTCCAAAGAGTTGTATTTCATAGGTGAGAGAAATCATAACTATTTTATAATTAGCTTTTAAAAATGTTCCGATGAAGAGGGCTTCGATATTATATGGCGCCCGACCATGGGAACTCCATAGAAACAAGGGTGCAAAGCTAAGGCCAAGCACCAAGAGATATGAGCTCATCAGAAGTGGGAGTTTTCGTAACTCCAGTGTTAATTATTAATTTGAAAAATTCCGATGAAGAGGGATTCTGATGCAGACTAGAACATGGTTGTGATAGATTCACAAAACCAAAATCCAAAGGAAAATTTAGCACCTAAGTTCTATGGGACATATCGGGGATGTGAATATCGAAACTCCCGTGTAAATTCTAATTTACAAAAGTTCTGATGGTGAAGGGGCTCAAATATTTGGTGGTGCTTGGTCATGAACATCCAAAGAACCAAGGGTGAAGCACGAATTACAAAGGGAGATAGGCCCTCGACAGGGTCCCATGGGATAAATAGGAAGAGGGCCAATAGAAGAGGACCTTGAAGGCATCAAAACATTATGTTTTCAGAATGTTATTCCAAATGAAGTTACAAGGATAGAAGGATCTAATATTGTAGATCCTATGCATTAAGCCATTGGTAACAGGTAGTGGTCCCATGGGTGGTAAGCGATAAAGGAGCTTAAGTAAGAGGAGTCAAGGGCGATCATAGTCTTATGTTTTTGTAACGATATTTTATAAGAGTTACGAGATTTATTGGGTTCCTATAGTATAGACTAGAGTGTATGCAGGTGGAGGGGTCGGCAGTTATGTCACAAGACATCTTCAACACCACCACACTTGATCATGGCCAACTCCAAGAAGGGAGATTACACAGTTAGGGTGAGAAAGCGACATGTATATTGGCCGGTAGCTATGAAGGAACATCGTGGCAAAGACGTGGCCTAATTAGAGGCGATCACAGGAATTGGCATGGATATTTTTTTCTATAGCCATCATTCAGTTTTCCCATGTTTTGTTATTTTGTAATTTCTGCATTTTAAGGAAGGAATCAACATATTATGTAATCATTTGAATATGTGCATGCCGAGATAGCAAGTCGATCAAACATCTGTAACATTAGAAGATATTTTGTAATTGTGGATTCAAAGCTTCCCCTCCACCCATAAATAAGGGGAAGAAACTCATTTGACTGGTTCCTAAATCCTATTCCCAGAAGTCTGAAATCTGTATTTGCAAATATTCTGAGTTTTGTATACAGAAAGAGCTTCCAACTCTTGGTTCAATGGCTTGTTCACGAGGTGCTAATTCTTATACAAATTTCAATTGTGTTGGACCTATGATATGGACTCCATTTTCAAATATTAATGAAGAAGATCTGGTGATTCCAAGCAAAGTGATTTGTAGTATGGGTTCCCCTCTATTTTTCATTTCATGCATGTTTATCTTCCTCTGAGATTGTGTAAAGAAGTTGTTGGTTTCACTCTCAAATTATGGATTTATTTATGTTATAGGATAGCAACGGTACCTGTGCAATTACATATTTAATAGTGTTATATTGTAACCAACAATACGAGTGAGATCACAAATTTACCAATGTTATTTCGTGACATAATGTACCCATGAGAATATAGAGCTAGAAACCTTAAAATGCGCTCCACAATTTCTGCACTTTCATCTCCTTGTTCTTCCATAGTTTTGTTGGGACTCGTTGCTTAGGATTCTGTATTATCCAGCCCTATGCATTGTATTCCTTCCTTACTTTCTCTCTCTCCATTTTTACTATAACAAAAAATATTAAGCTACATTTTGATTTTACTATGTGTCAACCACCATATCAGGAGATTTATCCTTGGGATGAGTGATATCTACCTACATATACATATGTGTATGTCTAATTCTACCTCAGTAAAGGTTGATTAAACCAAGTGTTAAATAAATCTAATTCCAATTATATTAAATACAGAGTGCAACAAAAATCTCAACAAATCCTCAAAGCACTCCTTTAAGATGTCTTAGGCATTGACCCTTTCCTCAACCTAGGGGTTGTCTCTAGGAGCTACAACAAGTGCATTTTGTACTTTCAACACAAAACCTATATACATGTATTCTAATCTAGAAGATAACCTACGTGTTGACATACCTACATGTGGTGCAAGTTGTGGTGCAAATTCAACAACGTAGAGTAGAGCCTTTCTTGTGTAAATTTTGAAGACTTTGTGTAGACTTTGAGAAGAAAGTCTTGGCTGTAAGTGGATAATTTGTCAACATTTTTGAAATCCCATAGTTATATTTTTCTTATACTTGTTCTTATCTTTTCATTTTTATTGTCTTTCTTCGTAATTTTCAAGGGATATGTTCCTCCAAAGCTCCTTCTCCTTTGATGTTCTTTGAGGAAACCTCAATGTATGATTCTTTAATTGCTTGATTTGGGCATCCTTGAAGTTTGCCACGTCTTTCCATCCAAGAGGGGTTTCACCTTCCTCTTCACTTTAAAATATCAATGGTGTTGGGGATTCCTTTAATTCTTTGGGAGGAAAAACCCTTGGATTCTGAACCTCCTCTGAAGAAATTTGGACTAAAATGGCTCCCCTTTCTTGAGAGATTCATATAGTTCATGTAGAATATTGTGCTAGGAATCCATATGATGTTTCATATCTTCCCATCCCAAAATCTCATATATATTTGTTCCTTGGATATTCTTGTTCCTCGTTGGAGAAGATGGCTCGTTGTCTTGCTTTGAAGATTGTCCCCTAGGTTAGCCTCCTTAAGTTATCTTACAAGATGTAAGTCATGACTTGGACAAAGCTTGTTCTCTAGATTGACCTACTTGTGTTGTCTTAGTGAATGAAAAAGGTTTTAAGTAGGACAAAGCATTGTACATTACTACCATGTTTGTGGTGGGTGTTATTTCTAGTTGATCGATGTTTTAATTTTTTGCAATTTTTAGCATCTATATTTATGAGAAAGTTGATAGACATGAATGGAAGTTGTATTTGGTCCAAATGTTAAAGATACTTCCAACTATTTATTTCGATCATTACATCTTCTGGTATCCCTTTTTCTAGATCAAATTTCACACATATTCGAGGACATGTGACACAATTTCTTTTGGTTTAGTCATAGCAATGTACTTTCCTAACAAATTACAAATGCATTGTAGGGCTTCATCATTCCAACACTGAAGGGGAAAATGTGGGAGAAATAGCCACATAGTAATTGTCAAGGGTGTGCCATTTTCTGGATTAAAATCTGTAGTCCATTTATTTAGATATGTACCCCTTTCTCCAAGGAAATAAGGGCCTATTTTAAATGTCAATTCTTTGTCTTCTTTCACCTCAAAAGGGAAGAGATAATTAAACCTCTATCACATAGGAAGCTTTGAATTTAAATGTGATTTCCAATATTTTTGGATCCATTGAGCGATTGTTTTGGGGGAGGGCTAAATACCCATAAATTTCCTCATTAAATCTAGGTCAAAAAAATGCCATGGCCTTCTTTTGGAAACAAAAGCTTGCAACTTCACCTCAAGATTTTCTTCCAAATGTTTTGAAAAATGGGAAGGTTGATTGCTAAAACTACGGATTGATTCTTGGATTATTGGGAAGAAAGTTGTAGTTTCCTCATCTAAAAGGGGTTGTGACATAACTTCTTCATTTAAAGGGAATTATGACCCAATTTGCCTCCCCTCTCCAAATTTTCTATCAAACAATAATAAGCTAGAGTTTGTTGTAATATATCTCCTATTTTTTTGCTTCCAGTTAAACTCTAAATTACTTTCTCATTAATTGTTGATAACTAGTCATTTATGTTGATAAATTATCAAATAATATCTTAAAAATTAAAATCCATAAAGAAAAAAAAACAAAA
>APFE031419585.1:0-11485 GCA_000404065.3 Pinus taeda
ATCTTTTCATATTTTACGAGTCAGGTGAAAAGAGCTTAAAGAAGACTCGTTTTCGAGGAACGAGTGATGGTTTCGGGTAGCAGCTGATTCCAAGTAAGATTTGGAATTTTCCAGTCACGGCAGTGTTACAAGGATGGCTAGCAGAATCACTCTTCACAGATGTTCCTCAAAGGGGTAAACAATCATATGGGGGTGAATGATCGGCTAAAAGCAGAGTGGAGGTGATGGCGAGAACACAACCAAGGCTCAAAAGCTGGCGATAAGGCATTCAAAATGGTTATTTACCGGTTCATTTTTTAATGAGCTTAAACGCTGGGGGAAACACTTGCTCATGACTTATGTTTATTTTTTAATGAGCTTGAACTATGTGCTAAAATTGCTCATCGAGAGTTTATTTTTGAACGAGCTTGAACTCTACGACAACATTGCTCGCCAGGATGGTCATTGATTTTTTGATTTACCCTTAATATTTCGTTCCTTCAAAGATTATACTACTTGTTCATTTGGTTCATCAAACCAATTAGAAATGAAAACATATGCTTGATAAATGAGTTAAAAACACTAATATTTTACTTGAATTATGTGCATAGTAAATTAAAAGTGACTTTTACCTCTCATTTTACCATTTCATTTGAATTTGGTTTGTTGGAGCTCTGGAGGTGCTTTTCCCACCTAATTTTCACCAGCGGATTCTGGGAGATTCTGTGGACAATTCTCGACACCGTTTGGACCAGGTAAGAGCTAAACTTGTGCTCTTCCATTACATGCCTTTCATTTTGGATTTTGAGCTCATTTCCCTGTCCTACTGAACCCCTGGGGTTTGAAGAACTCGCCCTAGGATCATCGCACCCTTCCTTAGTCAAAAGGTGTGATGCATACTGATGTCTCCACTGACTAGTTAGTATGCATCGCTCCTAGTAGACTTGCTGGGGTGCGATGGGCGTAGGGAGGAAAATTTTTGCATAATTTCCTTATGAACATTTTTACCTGTTTTCACCAAATGAAGATCCTGACTCTTCCTTGGTTTGTTTTTCAGAGATTCATCGGAGAAAAATGGTTGTTACATGGCAAGAACACGAGCATGAAGAAGAGGACGTTGTTGCTTTACATGATCCGGGCATAGTGGCTGCATTACAGAATTGTGGCCTTCTGAAGTTTTTCCGTATCTCTAGCATGAGGCAACAAATCAGTTTGTTGTAGTATTTCCTCAATGCCTGGGATCCTATCAACCAGGTATTCTAGATTAGGGGCAAATCGATCCCCTTGACAGTGGTGGACATCTATTTTCTGACCGGCTTATCGAGACATGGTACCCCTCTCTCTTTATCAGGCTCCACCAGTGGGAGTGAGTCTGTGAGGGAGTACATTCGCCGACATTGTAGAGAGGGATCTCAGCTGAGTGCGGACCATCCTGTTTACTTTTGCTAGACTGGCTGGTAGTTCTACTCTTCATATAGCCAAAATATCTTATATGTAGTATGCTTTGGAATGCCTTGAACCGAAGGTGTTCAATTGGTGTGATGCAGTACTTTTTGTGATGAAGGAACAATTGACCAAGGTGAAGAGCGACAGATCCAAGAACTTTGGCTATGGTTCTATTTTGACTACTTTCGCCTTGGAGCGAATCCCACTAATGCGGCCATAGTATATATCACTTGGCCTACCTCCACCGACGAAACCACAAATGCAGAGATGGGTCAATCTCATGTCTCGGCATGCTGGTCAGCCCTAGATTTCTTTTTCTGAGACCTTCTTCGAGTATTTTGACCATCAGAAGATGGTCTATGCAAGGTTCCCATATGCTGGTATGGATTTCTGAGGTGATCCAGATTTGGTGCTGCTGGCTGGAGAGCAGTGGGGTGCCGTGGGTAATTTTCTTCTGACCATATCTCTGTTTATTGTTGTTTATAATGTTCTTATATTCTTATGATCAAGACTAATCGAAACTCATGTGCTCATGCAGATGTTGGCCCAGTTCCACCAATTTGAGTGATGTACTACTGGAGTGCCGAGTCGATGGACTAGGCTCTTACGCATGATTACACAGGCGGTCACTTGTTATCACCAACATCATTAGGCTAGGGTGCCCCCCTAGAATTTTTGAGTTTTGGGTCATTTGACCAATTCTGTCTTGGTTACAGAACATTATGTACAGACTATAAATAGTTATGGAATATATTTTTGATTTTCGGAGCTTTAATTCGGTATAATTACATAATCCTATTGTATATATTGATGTGATGCTTCTTTTTATAAATGTCGCAAATGTCTATCCAACAAATAATTTGCCAATGAGTCCATTAAAGTGTTTAAACTTCTGGAAATATGTTGATATTGGATGAAATCGAACTATCTTTCCAAAATTTTGACCCTTAAGAACATGCGATAGATAGCTGGATTTCGTACAACATAGATGCCGGTGAGTTGTAGAATGACGAGTTGTGAGTCTAGCCTGACGATAATTCGGCATATACCATGTGTGATGGCATCAGAAAGGAGTTCTATCAATGTGTTGTACTCAGCGATATTGTTCGTAGATCAACCAATACACACTCCTCTGAAACTTACTAACTCCTCGCTAGGATTGAAAATGGCCCATGCCGCAGAAGACAGATTCCGCGAACGATGACTTGCCATGTCGGCATATCCAAGGAATGATTCCAGTAGGTTAGACATCTACAATGAAAGCAAAAGGTTGATTACTTAACCAAATTCAATGCTCTTGGCGAAAACAAAAATGTAACAAAAGCACAAGGATTGCTATGCGAAATCAAGCATAGTAACGCTTGAGGTACAAACTGTTGCGAGATTGTGCCAGTGGAATCCCATCATAGTCCATCAACTCGTAGGCTCCTTTTGCTAACACTCGTTTAACAATATATGGACCCATCCATAACGATTTGAATTTCCTTGCTCCCAATTTAACAGATTCCTGGTCATAAAGTAAAACCAAATCACCCTCTGAGAAGACACGAGGTTTGACATTCTTGTCGAACTGTGCTTTGACTCGTTTCTCATGAGCCTCGATAGCTAAAGCTGCATCACGATGGGTTTCGTCCAAATGGGTTAATTCCAAGAAACGAGCCTCTTCTTTTGAGGTTCCAGGGAGAAGGTCGACTGCGAGTTTGAGGGACAAGATTTCACATTGAACCGGTAAGATTGCTTCCAAACCGTACACTTAATTGAAAAGGTGTGAATCCAGTTGCATTTCTTACCGATGTCCAGTATGCCCACAAGGCCGAGTACAGGATTAGGTGCCAATCCCATTTGTGGAATCCGATCATCCTTTGCAGCATGCGCTTTAGGACTTTGTTGATTGCTTCAACCTGTCCGTTAGCTTGCGGATAGTACGGAATAGAGCTGTCATGGGATAGTCCTAATTTGGCAGCCAACTCGGCCATCATATGATTGCGAAAATAGGATCCATGATCTGTGACTATGGCCTGTGGAACGCCGAATCTGGAGACTACGTGATTGAAAAAGAAAAGGGCAGCCATTTCGCTGCTATTGTTTAATGTAGGCATCGCCTCGACCCATTTGGTAAAATAGTCCACCGCGACTATTATGTACCCATGCCCCCCGGTCGAGGTGGGGTTACATGTCATGAAATCTATGCCCCATTTGGCAAATGGCCCAACGGCTACTACTGGGTGCAACGGTGTGGGTGGTCTTCTGGTTTTGCTATCGAAAATTTGGCAAGCATGACAACTTCTAACTGTGGTTATGCAATATTTGAACATTGTTGGCCAGAAGTATCCTTCTCGTAAAATTTTTTGCGCCTTAGCATAACCAGATTGATGCCCCCACACGCACCTAAATGGCAGTCATTCAGGACTTTTTCGGCCTCCTCAAGGGTGAGGCACCTCCGCAGAACTATATCGATACCATGACGGTAAAGAGTATCACCGATGATCACGTAGTCTTTTTCTTGGTATCTAATACGTCGTTGTTTGGAGCATGAGGTATTAGACCTGTATGTTTTTGTCTGGAGATAAATGATTATATCTTCGTACCACAAATCGCTTGAAGATATCAAAAACAAATTTTCATCCACGATTGCTTCTTAGGATGTTGCATCGTTGGACGACGATGGGAGATCTCATAGTAACTCCGCGAATACCAGGGTTTTCTTTGATTTGGATTTTTTGAATTCCAAATCAAACTCTTGTAGAATTGCTATCCATTTCAAATACTTGCACCCCAGCAACTGTCGCGACAATATATAAGTCATGGGGTTGCAATCTGATAAAATGGTAGCTTTTCTGAAGAGGACATAGTGTCGAAATCTCTGTATTGCTTGAACAGCCACGAGGGCGAGCTTTTCAATGTAGGAGTATTTCATTTCCATATCATTTAAGTTTTGGCTTAAATAATATATAGGATGTTCAATTCCATTGTCTTCTTGAACTAAAACCATTCCTATGGTCATATCTGCTGCAGCCAGATATAGGTTAAAGTCTTTTTGATAATCAGGAGCATACATTAATGACTCTTGTATTGGAGATTTCTTTAAAGCATCAAAGGAGGCTTGCGCGACCTGGTCCCAAATGAAGGGTACATCCTTTTTCAAAGGACGAGTATAACCTTTAGCTATTTCGACGTAATTTGGAATGAACCTCCTGAGGAAATTTTCTTTCCCTTTGAGTTTCTGAATCTGAGGCAGGCTTGAAGGTGGATGAAAATCGATGATTGCCGGAACCTTGCAAGGGTCGAGATGAATCCCATATTTTGAGACAATGAAGCCAAGTAAACGACCAGGACTGATGCAAAACACACATTTGTGTGGATTGAGTCTTATCTTGTAGTGTCGGAAATGTAGAAATATTACTCTCAAATGGCGTGAATGATCGGTCCGCTTTCACGAATGAGCTGGGAGATCACCGAGATAAGGTTGAATGATGTTTTTGATGTGATGGAAAGCATAGTTCATTGCTCTATGAAAATTTTCCCCTGCATTCTTCAAACCAAAGGGTAGCTTGCAATATGCGAATGTGCCCCACGGACAAATGAATCTAGTCTTTTACTGGTCTTGTGGGTGGATATTTATTTGATTATATCTGGAAAATGCATCCATGAATGAAAAGATTTCGCATCTGGTGCATTCATCAATTATCTGATTGATAAAGGGTGTAGGGTAGTTGTCTTTTGGACAAGCTTGATTTACATCCCTGTAATCAATGCACACTCTAATCCTTCCTTGTTTTTTCATCACAGGAACAATATTCGATACCCAATTGGTTAGAGGAACGGGGTAAATGAAACCAACATGGAGGAGTTTCTCAACTTCCGCCTTGATGGCAACGGCTTTCTTGGGGTGCACCTGCCTTAGCCGCTGTCGTACTCGTTTGACATCTAGATACATCTTAATCTCATGTTGAACTATGCTCGAGTCGATACCTGACATTTCATCATATGACCAATCAAAGACATCTCTAAACTCGCGAAAGAGAGTGCTATATATTTCCAGTTCGGAAGAAGAACAAGATTTGCCAACATGAATGTTCTCTACAACATCTATTTTGGTCGAGACATTTATGGCAATAGTCTCTTCGATATTGGATAGGTTTCTCTCAGAATCCATCGTGTTTACAGTATTGGTCAGAAAGTCAAATACTGAAGGATTGTGTAGGTCGCCGGAATTATCTTCTTTCCAAGTCAGAAGATGGGAACGATGGTTGTAATCTTCCCATGGTGCCCTATCAATCATCATCGATTGAATGATTCCTTCATCTGCAGAGTGTAGTTGCGACCAAGGATCTGAAGGGTTGCCATATTCCATTGACCTATCTATCCAAACGCTTGACGAGCATTGATGTTGGTTTGCCTCCCATGCTGAGAACATTGATTGCTATAATATTTCAAGTGGGGTTAGAGGAAAAACCTGCGAATGATCCATTTTAACATCATTTTCTGACATCTTTTGACTGGAAGATATCATATTGCAGGGTCCTACATTAGCCACTTCTGCCAAATTGGTAGGAGGTGGTAGGGTAAAAGTTCCCATTAACGTAGGGTCTTTTAGTAGGCCTGCTCTGATATTATGAAGCATGTTGGGGCTTCCATGGATCATTGGAATGCTTCCTGTAACTTGCGAACTGTTGGGGAGAAAAGTTTGTTGGTCGATGATTGTAATTCCCCCTTGGGAAGGAAATGAAATTTTCCTAAAGTAGGTCGACACAACAGCTACCATGGCATATATCCAGGGTCTTTCGAGTAGGATGTTGTAATCAAGATTCCTGTCGATGACTTCAACATCAATTTCTACTGTTTTGCCCCCCAGTTCGACTTGGAAGTTACTTAGTATCCCATACGGGGTGTATGTTCATCCATCAAATGCTTTTAATGTCGTTGATGATCGCAACAAAGATGGAGGCCCCAGAGTTTTCCAACAACTCATCGACATGATACATGTTGATGCACCCCATCAATAATTGTTCTATGAACAGTTTTGTTGAGGGCTTTCACTTGAATGAGGAAAGCTAGTTGAGCTGGTAACTGAGGGTTGTATCCCTTATGATTAAAAGATACAAGATTGGAATCCGTTGGGACAATCCCACCTATTACTGATAATAAAGACTGCTTTTGGGAGGGGAAATTTTGCAGCACCTCAAGAGTCGACATCACGGATGGTGATTGAGCTAAATCCTCCACTATATTATAGTGCTGCGCTACTCGGGCATGAGGATTAAATGTCGATTTGTGTACCACCTCCTTTGGTCGTTTTATTGTTAATTCAGGAATGATGGGTGGCACGACTTCTATTGAAGTCGTTGTTGAACTATTAGGTTGATCATTATCCTTGTTGTTCAACATCTGTGGATTCCCGTAATCTTTACTCCTTGTCATTATTAGAGCATCATTCAGTTGCTTTGAGACTGACAACATTAGCACCTGGGACAGGGAAGCATTTTCGCTAGCAACCAGATTTGTTCATGGGTTTGGAAACGGATCCATAAGCACAACCAAGGTTTTTGAACTTTTTCTAGGAGATGAGTCTCCCTAGTTTTTCTTCTTCCCTTGTTTTTTCTTCTTGCCTCTTGGTTGCTTGGTTTCTTTGCCTTTGTCTGTTGACACAGAATTTACTTCTGAGGCTAGAAATTCCTCTTTTGCATCTTGACTCAAAACCGTGCGGGCCTTTTTCAATGTGGCCTTTGTCGTTTTAGCACTCGTCGTACCTATCACACCATCGCCAACATGAGAGTCTTTGTTTGATTTAGGAGGCAGAGGAACGGAGAATTATAGTCTAGGAGCGTCAGGGATTTTATCGTAGAGCATGCCAGATTGAGTATAGATCAAGTCTAGATATTATGCACGAACAATAACTTGCTCTTGAGTGACGACTCCCCCCTTTGCCACATCTTCTGTAATAGCAGGTAACAATGAATTAATAAACCATTTAGCCAATAGCTGATGAAGAACATATGTTTTTAACATTCTATGACGACGCCGACACTCATGAATATGATCGGATATGTGAGTGGCTATCGTTTGTTTGAAATTGGTAAGCAGCTCAGTTCCTGTTTCGTACTTGATAAGTAACTGAAAATGGGTTAAAAAGGTTGTGGCTAGGATGCTGAAGTTATCAAACGAAGCTTTAGGCAGTTCGATATACCACTTTGCTGCTGGTCTAGTTAACGTGTGCTGAAAGAGGCGAAGTCGAATCAAATCATCATTGAGAGTGTTTGATGAACACCATAGATGAAAGGTCATCACATCATTCAATGGGTCTTCGCCCGGATTTCCATTAAATTTAGGAATATCCGACGGAAGTTTATGTGGAATCACCGGCCACCAAGGGGCATAGGCAATTGGATCATTCGTTAGTCGACTTAGATTCGGTGACTCTAGAGTTTATACGAAGGGAAACTGTTGATTCAGGCTTGGTTGAGCATACCTAGGATAAGACAAAATCATTTGATCGGTCGGCCTTTATATACCAGCATAATGCATTTGATGTTGGTAACTTTGGTAAGGTTGATGGACATAACCATTATGATATGGTTGATACTGCTGCCCATTACTTGCAAAGATTTTTTTCTAATATCTTTGGTAAGCTTGCTGGAATTTCGGTTGTTGGTATTGCACCAACCATGGTTGTGAAGACATGGTCTGTTTTCCAGCACTGGCTGTTTGACCAAGACGGGGATTGGTGTTCCCCATTTGAACCTGTGCCATTCCACTAGTGGGTGACTGTGGTTGTGTCGGAGGTACAAGAGATTGTTGTATGGCGACCTGCGAAACTTGAGGTTGGCATATAATTGGTGATGCTTGCACTTGCAATACTACCACAATAGCCAGCGTAGTGGGGATGTTTGTCATAGGTGAACTTTGTTGTATTGAGCATACAACTCTTGGTTGTTGAGATAGGACTGGGACCCAACCGCTAGTTGTGATTCCAGCATAACCCAAATTTTGTTGTGAACTCACGCATGGTTGTCCTTCTGGGGAAGACAATGAAAGGGTATACGACCCTCCATACGACGGTAATCACGTGTTCAAAGGAATAATTTGCCTTTGGGACCTTGTGACGGATCAATTTGTCTAGACTCAACGTAAGAGATTCCAGATATAATTCCGGACGAACAAACAAGAACAGTCCATACTATCGAAACAGTCCCAGGATGGACTCCATCCAGAAATTGAAAGTTGGTTGGGACAGATGGCACGCCGAAAAACATCGTCGGAATAACAAAAGGAGCTTCTGCTGTTCCTGTGTCGGGTGACACAGTCCTTCATGTTGACAGTTGTTCAGACATATTAAGTCTATCCAAAATATTCCTGAGTGATTCTTCAGGAACTTCCGAGGGTGGGTGAATATTCTCTGATGAAGAAGGATATAGGGCGATCCCAAATCCAAGCTGCGTTGGAGTGCTAGATGGAGGATCTTCCACAATCACTTCTATAGCAATCAATCTAGGAGGAAGAGGCAGACCGTCAGGTCCATAAAATATTTCTGGTGCTGAAGAAGATGTAAGTTTTACAGCAGCAAACGGTTGGGGATTAACATCTTCCGAATCGGCTGTAGACGGAGCCAGTTCAGGGATAGAAGTGTTAACCATCACACTAGGATCAGTTGTAATGTCCTTTTGCTGTTGCGGAATCTCTTCTGTAGAGGCAGGGATTCCATAAATGTTCGGAGTAACCGGAGTCTCTGAGGATGTTGGAGTGCTTGCTCCAACCAAGCTAGGGGACTTTGATCCAGTTAAATGAGTTCACTTCGTCCGAAATGGCTTTGCTTCTGGAGTCAACGATGGTTGACTCGTAAGTCTCTGTGAACGATGGGGTTTTGATTGACTTTCTTCCCCGATTGTGGATTACTTGATCAACTCAAAATAAAAAGGGCAAAATGTTTTTCGAATTAAATGAGTTTTAGACGCTTTGACACAACTTGTTTTTTCAATTTTAAAGAGTCGAGAAAAAATAAAATATGACTCTAGTTGCCTTCGATTTTTATTGAGCTTGAAGTGACAAGCGCTTAGAGGATATTTTCCTTTAAGGAGTTTGAAAAGGAGAAAACTGGACTTCTCTAGAGATCTAGGCAGAGAGGATTACTAAACCAATCGTAAAAATGTAGAATACTTTTTATGGTACGGCAGTCAATCTTCCCGAATGTTGTGTTTGGTGCATTATGATCGATAGGGCAGCAAACACAACTTCCTAAGGATAAATGATGCAGCCTATTGTGGTCTCCCAATATATATGTGACTGTATGTGGGAGCACAAGTCCATACTGGTACTTGCCGTCTCAGAGTGGAGGAATCACCCAACCAACACTGAAAGCAAAAGTTACCAGGTTTTACGACGCCAGAATACGTCTCTAGCCTAGACCTCTAGATGTTGTGCGTTAAGTTCCAAAGTGTTGTTAGATTCATTGGATTTATTTTAAGTTGACCTTGCTTAACATTTTGCCTTTCAGGTTCACCACGTGATGTATGTATAATTCCTAAATGCAGTCTAAGATGATAAACAAATGTTTTATCTTCTTTCAACACTGAAAATCCTAGCTACTAAAGGGAAGAAAGTCAAGCATCTTTTCTTCACAGAGCACAGAGCACACGCTAAAATGCACAGTCCTAAATCAAGCCAAGCATTCAAAATGCAAATGCACATGCATGTATTTATTTTTCAGCTCTCTTAATGTGTGAATGAAGTTAAGAAATCTATGTGCAAAATTGAATTACTTTTAAAGCGACAGTACTCAACAAAATTATTTTTCAAAACGAAGTGAAAGTAAGAGAGACACTTTGCAATTTTGAAATCAAAATTGCTTTTCGACACTTTAAAACTAGTAATTCAAATCCTTTGCAACAATGACTGTATAATCGACTATCTAAAAAAATAGAATTGCTTTCTAAAACTGAAAACGACAGCTACGACACTTTTAGATCTAGAGACGACAGTTCGACTATGCTACTTTTTGCAAAAGAGAACTAAAATGACACACAATATATAAAAAACATTTATAGTTCTTTGCACTAAGGAAGCGGATAATGCAAGAGAAGGGCGTTTTCACAGAAGTGCACTGATTACAGACAGTAAAAATCTTGAATAAGACTGAAAACAGCGAGAAAAATCCATAGTCGGAGGGTAAAGTCAATCCTCCCTAACCATCACACTTGTTACACAGTGAACTTAGTATGCAGCGCACCTACTCCATTCGGGAAGTGTGATGCATGTAGGCTGCCTTGAAGGCAGGGTGCGATGGTAGCAGTGCGAGACTTTGAATGAGATTTCACTTAGAGTTTGCAATATAGTTCAGGTGTTTAGGCTGAATAAGTAAAGATCAATGTATGTAAAACATAGGGGTGATCTAAGAGGTTACTAGAGCCACTACTTAGAGTAATTAGATTGCTTGCAGATCTATTGTTTAATTCATAAACAAAACACGGAGATTGACTAAAGCAACATTGATCTACTTTGCATTTGTATGACAAATGCAGTTCGAAGGCTAGCTGGCTTGACTTCAGGCTCCATCTGTATGTTTATGAAAGAAACAAGGATAGATAAACTAACAAGTAATCTAGTCACTCCCTAGTGGAGTCGCCATTTTGTTATCCGGGAATAGTGTCCACTCGGATGCTAATATTCCCACTAAGATGGGTGGCTATCTTAGAAACAAACAATCAAAGTCTACTATTGATTCCTTTTATGAAAATAGATGAGAAGAGGACCAAGAGGGCCAACCTGAGTCTTGCGTTTGATTTCCTCTCTTTCTTGATAGAATTTCGCCGCTTCTCCTTTGTCTTCCCAGCTTCAAAAGAACCTATGGAATCACAGCAACATACTACTATGCAAGAAACAAGGATCTAAATTCATAAATAATACAGGATCAGATGTGCATTAACCATATACATGCATATATAAAGAAGTACACAAGAATATGGAAGGAAATAAGAATAGCTTTATTCAGATGAAAAGTAGCAAGAAGATTATAACCATGTGCTCTGACCCAGCATCATCCTCCAGCTAAGAAGCCCTTCTTCAC
>APFE031419591.1:20834-44468 GCA_000404065.3 Pinus taeda
AAAAATATATAAAATATATATATTTTTAAAAAATCGCTCTGGGATTCGCTCCCAAACTGGTAGCTTTTGAAAATGTCGCTCCCGCTCCCGTTTTCGGTCTTGCTCCTCGCTTTCGCTTCTGCTCCCAAGTAACACTGTCCCCAATGTTTTTCCTCATTAGGCTCAATACCCTTTAGTGGTTGTAAATGCATGTTATAATGCACTTGGCATGCTCTACAATGTTTTTTACCCACTCCACTTTGCGTATGTCCTCAAACATGAGGTCTATGCAATGTGCAACACAGAGTCCAAAATATGGTCCTATATTTGGACTTAAGTGCCTTTCCAACAAGAACATAGTTTGAGGCATTAACTGTGATGACTTGCACAACATTCTTCTCCCCCACTTCCTGAATAATGTCATCCAAAAGCTCAAATTGAAGGTTTGCATCCTTCACCTTATCAGATGCATCAACTGATCTCAAAAACATGGTTCCTTGAGGGCAAGAAATAAGGAAATTAATGATATTGCAGTGCTTTCCATTGGTCCATCCATCTGACATGATGGAACAACTTGTTTCGAGCCATGAATCTCTATACGAAGCCAAATACTCATCAATGGAAGAAATCTCTTTTTGTAAAAGAGCTCCCCTCAAGTCATGCATACTAGGGCCTTTTAAGCCCTTTTCTGTAGCTATAACAAAGTCCCACATAGCTTGGTAATAAGGTGAGCGAGCAACATTAAATGAGATATTTGCATCATACCACCGTCTAGCAATGTAGTGATAAGAAGTTTCTTTGCATTGCTTTTACCAATGTTGATGCAAAGTGGGTTGATGACTTGGCTAGGAGGAAGTGGGATTAGAAGAGGCAATGGTGGTAGAGGATGAGAAATAACTCTGGATGTTTGCTCTATTTGTTCCTTTTGATTGTTGGCCAAGAGGAGGAGGAACATAGTGAAAGGGGTCATTGGTGGAAGGGATAGAAGAGGAGTCTTGAATCTCATAATCATCATAGCCACTCTCTTTCATGGCTTCTAATAATTCCCTCTTCCTTGCAGTTTCATCTTGGATGGCCTTCTCCCTAGCCTTATTCTCCTTAAACTTTTCAAACTTGGAAAGGTATTTTGCCCTAACGGGACCTAACACTTCATTTGGTGCTTCACATAGCTTTACCTGGCCTCTTATCCTAGCTAAGTGTTGTTTCAATCTGAGAATACCCCCACCTCCAATAGATTTATTGCAAAATTTGCATATCATTTTTCCATCAATCAAATCACAATGAGTCCATGCACTGTCCTTGGCTTTTGTAGCCATGTTAGCCTGAAATAACTAAAATTTGCAAAAAAATCTACCATTTAAAAAAAAATTGCAGCAAAGAAAAATGGAAAACCAAAGATAAATTTAGGAAAAAAAATTCACATGTAGCCTACAAAATTTGATAGCATAGAACACATAAAAAAAATAAATACATGGATAACAGTGAAATGATGAATTTTTCAAGTGAAAATCCTTACCTAGAAATGCAAACTAGCTTCCTTAGCCTCCTCTTGAAGGTGCCAACTCCACTGACAGCTCCAAACTATCTCCAAAATAGCTCCAACTCCAACTCTAGGCCTCCAAGATGACTACTCCAACAAAAACTGAACACTCTCCAAGCTCCCAATCATACTCACAAAAACTCCAAATGAGATGTGTGAGACAAATGAGAGGGGTAAACTCCTTTTAAAGGCTTGGAGAGGGTGTTTTTGGAGGGGAACAACCCTTATTTTGCCTCCAAAACACCTTGGAACCTTCCTAAACTGCACTGTGTGGGTCCGCCGTGGCCTTGGCAGTGAACCAGTCGGTTTGACCATAAATGGGCAGGTTCCATCCTAAACTGACCGATTATGACCGGTTATGTGATTTTCGGGCGAGGAGGTGGCTTAAACCTAATTTTTCTACCAGTTTGACCTGGTCGGCTAATGAACCGCTCGGTTTGACCAGTTTCTGGTTCAAGCCTGCCAATTTTTAAAGCACTGATTAGAATACATGAAGGAAGTTTATATAGAGGCTTAACACCATCTCCTCAAGCCCTAGTTCACATGGAGATTAATCCCATTGAGCTATGACATAGAAGATATGGACATATACATTATAAGGTCATCCCCTCTCTTAATCAAATGGTAAATGGCATCCCTAATATCAAAGAAGAATGTGAACGAATATGCAAGGGATGTGATTTGGGAAAGAATACAAGGAAGCCCTTTACAAGGAGTGAAACAAGGTCTAAAGAAATATTGACCTCATTCATTCAGATGTGTGTGGGCCTATGTCTGACAAATCACTTGGACTTCATCTTTATTATGTGACCTTCATTGATGATCACTCTAGAAAGACATGGCTTTATCTCTACAAAACAAAGGATGAAGTATTTGAAAAGTTGAAGGAATTTAGTTCTGAAGTGGAGCTCTGTTGTAGCGGCTATAACCACCCTCCAAAATTTCGGCCTGCACGAATTTCGAAGCCTCCCTTGAAGAGTTTCACTTGATGATTTCACACACTCGGGTTCACTCCGTGAGCTCGTGTGAGTCTCTACATCTGCCTTGCTTGTTCATTGCATTCAAGTCTCTGCATGTGGATGTCTAAGTCATGCTTGCGAGCTTGTTCTGGTTATGTTCAAAAACCTTCGCTTTGTATGTGCTTGTTGTGTTTGCTATGAAATCATCTGTCGCACTCACACAAAGTGTCACATTCATTGTCGCGCAAGCTTCGTCTCAATCATGAACAATCAATCACGAGTGTCGCGCTTGTTGCTTGCACCGTTGGTCAGTCATGTTGAACATGTGTCAGGATGGTTTGGGCCATTTCGTCGTCAAGTCATGTGAGTGTGTGTTCGTATGATCACTTATGCATCTTTCGATTGTTCACACACTTGGTCATTTTTGCTGAAGTTTTGACGATCGAACTCCCCTCTGTCACGCGGACCATCACCCCACCATTGGCTGGATCGACTGTCAACCAGAACAACGCAGGAGCACCAAGTTATCTTGTTCATGCTGTACTGTCCACAAGTAATGCTATCAACTCTCATGTTGGCCATCCGGACAGTCGGATCCGGTGGTCACCCCGGACTGACTCCCTTCAAAATTTGCGCAGAGGCCACTAACCTCACTCACTCAATTGACTGAGCAAATTGCGCAAATAGGCCGAACAAACACCAAGTGCCAGTCCCTGTCTCCTTGAGGAAATTGCGCAGTTTTCCAAGTCAGTCATTTGGATAGTCGATCGGTTGTTCATTTCGGAAATTGCGCAATATTCATGAGAAGGCCTTACACTGCCCATCAGTTAGCTCAACTCTGAAATTGTGCAGAGATGATCAACAGATCGACCTCCCTGCCTTTGTGCATTTCCCTGCAAGCAGCTCCTAGCAGCAGGTCGCTAGTTCCCTCTAGGAATTGTGCAGTTTCTACTGCCAATGACTGAGCAGCCAACTGGCAGTTCCCTCTGGGAATTGCGCAGTTCTGGCTGCCAGTGACCCCAACAACAAATTGGCAGTTCCCTCTGGGAATTGCGTAGTTCTGCTTGCCACTGACCCAGCAGCAGACTGGCAGTGCCCTCTAGGAATTGTGCAGTTTTGCCTGCCAGACCCTCGACACTATACTCCGGACCCGCCGATAATTTTAGGCTCGGGCATATAAAATTTGAAGTCCGACTGTACGGCACGGATGCGGGTTTTTCCTGTGTTTCTTGTGTATTCAGTAAAATGTTATGGTCGCGGTTTTTTATGGAAAATGCGATATGGCAGACCCAATAGGGGATAGGTTCCTGCCCATAGTGCTTTAAGTCCGCGTTTTGGGTTCTACTCTGTGTTTTGCGAGGATTTGCAATGAAAATCGGATTTACATTCACGAGACTTAATCAGTGCATAAATTAAAAGGAAGGGGGGATTCTTTCACATTTGATGTTATAAACGCAAGATTCATCTTTTGTAGGCCTGTTTGCCATATGTCTCATAGTCATAGCTGATATGAATTATTTTTGTAGGCAAATTCGAGCAGACCTGGTAACGTACAAAGGTGAGTTGTATCAAGATGACACCTCTGCTCCACCAGTGTCAGCATTGTGAAACACGCTCTGCGAAAGGGAAAACGGACCGCCAAAGTGCATAATGGAGGCACTCCTTTAGTCCAGTGGAAGCACTCATGACAACGCTAATCCATCAAGATGTCATAATTGCAAGATACATCACAAAGCATGCCAGATGTGGGATGATGAGCGCAACATCTTCAATTTCCTTCAAGAAATGAAAGAGAATGATAGCCACTCCAAGCAGGTGCTAAGAAATGATACGCAGTCCTCCTCTGTTCCAAAGGCATCCATTCATTTCCCCAAGAAGGAGAACGCTCCACCAAGGGTGACCTCGGCGTGTCAGGAGTTTCACCGACCGTTCTCACTTATATATGCTGATCTGTGTAATGAAAAGGGGGAAATGAAAGGTTGTGGAAGATCGAGGGTCATTTAGGGCTGCATAAGTATTATCTCTAGATAGGAGAGGGGGGGCTTTCGATTTATTGTGAATAAAGAGGACTGTTTGGTTCAAGAAGGAGCCTGTTGTTTCAATTTGTTTCCCTTTTCTCTAATATGTTTAGAATCAGTGTGTTGTTGCTGGTATCAAAACAAATGTGATTTGCTTTGTGCATATTGTTAACCACTAGTTCATGGTTGTTCTTAGTTATTTGAATGTAATTCAATAACATTGATAATTCATGAGAGGTTGCTGATTGCAAACTTTGTTAAACATCAGTTGCAAGTGTTATTGGTATGGAAAGGAATGTATATTCCTGTATAAATAATTGCATTGTGACTAGGATTTAATACAGCCTTGTTCTTATGTGGACCAGTAATTGATTCATTTGGAATTGGGATTTATATATGATGTTTAACCTCCTTTTGTTGTGTTCTTGCAGGATAGATTAGAATAAATTAGGACTAGATTAGAGTAGTTGGAAGTAGTGCAGATAGGATTTAATACATAGTGGTTAGCTGTTTTAAATTGTTGATTTAATTGAAATCTTCTTCCCCATAAGCAATCTTTCAACATCTATTACAGTTCACGGGGTCCCTTAAAATCTGTTGGAACTAGCCATCCCAAACGAAAGCAGGCCTAATTGGGGTCTGTGATCGGGTTAGTTCCCCTTGTTTGTATAGCGAAGATACGCCATGTCAACAAATTGGCACTGGAAGGAGGGCCTGAATCGCTGTCCACAGCTTTTCAAGATTTCATTTATAAGTGCCACGCATGGATTCAAAAAGATTAATACATGGATTATGAAGGTCGAAAAGACCCTTCCTCTCATTCGGAAAAGCCTCATTTCGAAGAAGAGACACTGTGGGAGTATCCTGTTACTCAGGAACAACCAGTTAGAAGACTTACTTGGGCTTACGCTCGTTCCCTATCACAGCTCCCTATCTTTCAATCTTTACCTCCGACAGCAAAATGAAAACCAAGGGTCTATCACATAAACAAAAAGACATCTGTAACCCCTTATCTTGAAGGTATTGTGCTTGATTCTTTGTAGAGTAACGACTCTCCTTGGGAAGAAATCCCTGAGGATTCCCCTTCTGAAGGCAATCCCTGGCTTGATTTGGAAAATCCTAACGAAGAAACCCTCAACCAGAACATCCCTATCCTCGATATGGCTAATATTCCTCAACTTGGTGGAAAGCAACTCCCACCTCCTCCGAGAGCACTGCCTCCCTGGCTCGCTTAGGATGCCGTGGTGATACCTAGGTAGCAACATCCCTTACCCAAGAATGCAGAAAGAGTATTGCCTAAATTCGATCCTGAGCGGGGAGGCACTGCTGAAAACCATATTAATTCATTCTTCCTGGCCATGCGCATGCTGGGGGTAGTTGATGAAGATATAGTTTGTCGCCTATTCCCTTTTACCCTGATTGGTGCAGCTTCCACATGGTACTTTAGCTTGAGAACAGGATCAATCACTTCGTGGGCTGCCTTTCAACAGGGCTTTCTAGACAAGTATGGCGCTGCAAAACCCCTCCGCCTTAGTTCTAGAACTATCCCATTTGAAAATGGAAACCAAAGAAAAGGTCAAGGATTTTAACATCTGGTTCAACACCTTGCTCAACAGAATCCCGGCCACCGCTAGACCTATTGAGGAGGTGCTCATGGAATTCTATGTCACTGCTCTCTCTGTCCCTACTGCGATGTGGGTCAAGAGGAGTAACGCACAAACCTTACAAGGTGTTATCGATGAAGCAGTAAAAGTCGAGAATGAAATGCTCAGTCTCACAGCATGCCACCATACAACTGGAGAAAAGAAAGCCTCTCAAGCATCCAAGAAGAATAATGGGAGTGATTAACAAAGGGGGGGCTGAAACCAAAGAAAAGGATCCCACAAATGTAGAAGGTTTGCATCAGATCATCAAGAAGTTGACAAATACAGTCATCGATATGAAAAGGAATTTCGGGGAGGGTACAAGCAAGAGTGGAGGAGAGTATAACAATAGAAAGCCTTTCAGACCTTCCTATCGTAAGAAGGCAGAAGGTGGTCATGGTCCACTTGCACTGCCTGCTCCACCCAATGAACGGAATTTAAATACGGAAGAGCTGGCTCTTATCAGATCGCTTCTTAACCAGGAAGAACCTTTAGTGGAGCTAGAGCCAGAACAAGAAGATGAGGAAGAATACCAAGTAGAGGAGCCCTTGGAAGAAGAATCTCAAATCAATGTGCTGTGGGATTTCTATACAAATGAGAATGATGATGACCAAGGAGACAGTATGGCAGAGATCCACACTATTGGAATCCACACATGAAGCAAGGGGCCACTTACGGGTGTGATGAAGCCTGTAGATCAGACCAAGAAAGATGTCGGCCCTGTGAAGGCACCCGCTCCCAAAGTCCTTGTTGAGAAGAGTAGATCTAGTGGTCAGTCTAAGAATACGCCAATAGCAAACCATCCAGAGAAAGAAAACGCATCTCTCGCTGTAATAAAGGCAACTCAAAATGGTAAGCTCCCTCCTAAGAATGGCAAAACCAGTATGTTCACTCTGCCCTATCCTGTTTATAACATTGATTACAATATTGTGGATGATCTTAAGAAATCTAGGGCTAATATCACATACTTTGATTTGCTAAAATTAACGCAACAAAGAGATTTTCTCTTGAAAGCTATGAATGAGTGGAACTGCAAAACTCCCACCATCTTGAGCAGCCAAACCCAAAAGTTAGTCTCTAGAGTTGTTATTACTCCCAGCACAGCCCAAAGCCAGCAATCGTGGAAGCCACCCTATCAAAAATGAATCGAAACCCCCAAGATGTTAGTGCAACCATGATAGGGAGGAAATCTAAATCCATGACTCCCCCTTTCCTTATCACATTCGAAATCTTCAACATGAACGTACACAATTGCTTGGTAGACTCAGGTGCCTTGTCCACTGTGATGCCTTACATTGTTGCTAAAAGACTTCACGCGATACCTGAGAAAACTGGAACTCGAATCATGCCATTAGACAGGACAAATGTGAAAGTAATTGGGGAATTGAAAGATGTATTGATTTAGATGACTGCTAAACCAGAATACACACAAGTCATTGATATAGTGGTAGTCGATATACCCGAGGTTTATGGAATGCTGCTTAGTAGGGATTGGTCAACAAAACCCAATGGATATTTCTCAACTGATTGGTCCCATCTCTTGCTGCCTCAGAAGGGAAAAGGTGATATGCTGAGAGTTGATCGAGAAAGATACATGAAGTATTTGGTAACGGAACTAAATGGTCCCAATGAACATGTAATGTTTACCAACTCCATCCTTGGGAACTATAGTTTCAATGTTTATGCTACAAAGACCTGTTTTGGAGAATTCCATGCAGAAATAGTTGAAGAAACTTTGACATACACACAATTGGAAACTCCCTCCCATAATCCAACTAATGAACTATCCTGTATTATAGTAGATGATATGACTAATTTCGTAGATAGCAATTCAATTGATGTAACATTAGATTCTTTATTTTGGACACTCTATTTTGATGGCTCTAACTACCTTGAAGGTGCAAGCGCTGGGAGCATTCTTATTGACCCGCAAGGGAACCAACATTTGATGGCCAACCAATTGGAGTTTGCATGCACCAACAACACAACAAAATATGAAGGCTTGCTGCAGGGCTTGAAGAAAGGCATTGATATGAAGGTGAAAAATCTTAAAGCTTTTGGTGACTCACAGATAATTGTGGATCAGGTAAGGAAAAGGATACACTGCAATTCGCCACACCTGGTAAGGTACCAGCATGAGGTATGGAGCTTAATTGATAGTTTTGAATCCTTTAATATCATATACATACCTCGAGGGCAAAACCAAGACGCTGATCTGATGGCTAGTATGGCTGCTAAACTTTTGCCTGATTTCAAGTTGAAGAAGAATAAATGTTATGTTGAATTGATTTTCAGACCATCTGTGCCTGATAACATCTCAAATTGGCAGGTGTTCGAAGATGAAGAGCAAATCTTTGAGTTCTTGCATTGCGAGAAGACATTCAAGAATGCAGTCATTGATGAGAAAGAACAGGACAGGCTTATGAACGAGAGGGAAGATGAGGAAAAGGATCAACCCCATGTGATTCCCAAATCAGTTGTTAAGATGGAGCACTTGTATGACTTGCATGATAAATTCAAGAAGCCGACTAATTGCAAAACGCATAGCTCATCCATGAAGTATGAAACGGTCAACCTTGGGACCAAAGAAGACCCAAAAAATGTCGATCTGGGCTTAGGGTGCTCCCCACAAGAAAAGGTTGCATTTTCAAGCTATTTGAAGAATACAAGGACGTCTTCGCGTGGACATATGAAGACCTAAAGACCTTTGATACCAGTGTTATGCAACATGTAATCCCTTTGGAAAAGGAGGCTAGGCCCTACGAACAAAAGCTACATAAGATTTATCCAAGCCTAAAACCATTGGTGAAGAAAGAATTAAACAAAATGCTAGGTGCTAAAATCATTTTTCCTGTCTAACACACGCTAGGTAGCCAATCTTGTGCCAGTAAGAAAGAAAAATGGAGACATCAAGCTGTGTATTGATTTCAGAAACCTGAACAAAGCATCTCAAAAGGATAACTATCCGGTCCCTTCTATGGAACACATCCTTCAGTGCGTTTTTGGGTTTGAAATGTTGTCCATATTAGATGGATTTTCAGGATATAATCAAGTATTCGTATCTCATGGGGATCAACTTAAGAGAACCTTCAACACTAAATGGGACACTTACGAGTATCGTAAAATTCTCTTTGGACTTATTAATGCAGGCACCACATTCTAGAGAGCTATGGATATAGCTTTCCAAGGGTTGATTAATAGATCAATAGTGGTTTACATGGATGACATTACAGTGTATTCATATCATAGAGGGGATCATATTTGTCACCTGAAACAAATCTTCGAAAGATGCCGAAGATAAGGGATATCATTGAATCCCAACAAGAGCGTCTTCACAGTCACAGAGGGAAACTACTGGGTCACATCCTCTCTAAAGAAGGAACCATTATTGACCCTGAAAGAATAGAGACTATCATGAGAATACAACCCCCTGCAAATAAAAGGGCAATGCAATCTTTCTTTGGGAAGATCAATTTCGTCAGGAAATTTGTCTTAGGTTTCGCTGAAATAGTGCGCCCTATGCAGCTAATGATGAAGAAAGACGTCGTGTACAGGTGGAGCGATGAAGCGAAGAGAGCGTTTCGGCGAATCAAGGAAGCCATCGTTGAAGCTCTTGTATTGGTCAATCCCAATTTCGGCAAGGAATTCTTCTTGTACACTTTTGCTTCTAATGTTTCATATGCCACAATACTCACTCAGAAAAAGAATGATGGCAACGAAGTCCCTATTTCTTGTATGAGCTCTAATCTCCAAGGGGCAGAACTCAACTACCCAGACGTGGAGAAATAGGACTTAGCAGTTTTCAAGGCCGTAAAACATTTCCTAAAGGCCAGGACCAAAGTAATTGTTCCCCATCTTGCTGATAACATCTCAAATTGGCAAGTGTTCGAAGATGACGAGCAAATACTTGAGTTCTTGGATTGCGAGAAGACATTCAAGAATGCAGTCATTGATGAGAAAGAACACGACAGGCTTATTAACGAGAGGGAAGATGAGGAAAAGGATCAGCCCCATGTGATTCCCAAATCAGTGGTTAAGATGGAGCACTTGTATGACTTGCATGATAAATTCAAGAAGCCGACTAATTGCAAAACGGATAGCTTATCCATGAAGTATGAAACAGTCAACCTTGGGACCAAAGAAGACCCAAAAAATGTCAATTTAGGCTTGGGGTGCTACCCACAAGAAAAGGTTACATTTGTCAAGCTATTTGAAGAATACAAGGACGTCTTTCCATGGACATATGAAAACCTAAAGACCTTTGATATCAATGTTATGCCGCATGTAATCCCTTTGGAAAAGGAGGCCAGACCCTACCAACAAAAGCTGCATAAGATGCATCCAAGCCTAGAACCATTGATGAAGAAAGAATTAAACAAAATGCTAGGTGCTAAAATCATTTTTCCTGTTAGACACACACGCTGGGTAGCCAATCTCGTGCCATTGACAAAGAAAAATGGAGACATCAGGTTGTGTATTGATTTCAGAAACCTGAGCAAAGCATCTCAAAAGGATAACTATCCTGTCCCTTCTATGGAGCACATCCTTCAATGCGTTTCTAGGTCTGAAATGTTGTCCCTATTAGATGGATTTTCAGGATATAATCAAGTATTGGTATCTCATGGGGACCAGCTTAAGAGAACCTTCAACACTAAATGGGGCACTTACGCATATCGTAAAATGCCTTTTGGACTTATTAATGCAGGCGCCACATTCCAAAGAGCTATGGATATAGCTTGCCGAGGGTTGATTAACAGATCAATAGTGGTTTACATGGATGACATTATAGTGTATTCATATCATAGAAGGGATCATATTTGTCACCTGAAACAAATCTTCGAAAGATGCCAAAGATAAGGGATATCATTGAATCCCAAGAAGAGCGTCTTTGCAGTCACAGAGGGGAAACTATTGGGTCATATCCTCTCTAAAGAAGGAATTGTTATTGACCCTGAAAGAATAGAGACTATCATGAGAATACAACCCCCTGCAAATAAAAGGGCAATGCAATCTTTCTTTGGGAAGATCAATTTCGTCAGGAAATTTGTCTCAGGTTTCGCTGAAATAGTGTGCCCTATGCAGCGAACAATGAAGAAAGACGTTGTGTACAGGTGGAGTGATGAAGCCAAGAAAGTGTTTCGACGAATCAAGGAAGCCATCGCTGAAACTCCTGCATTGGTCAGCCTCGATTTCGGCAAGGAATTCTTCTTGTACACTTTTGCTTCTGATGTTTCATATGCCACAATACTCACTTAAAAAAATAACGAAGGCAACCAAGTCCCTATTTCTTATATGAGCTCTAATCTCCAAGTCGCAGAACTCAACTACCCAGACGTGGAGAAACAGGGCTTAGCATTTTTCAAGGCCGTAAAACATTTCTGCCCTTATTTACTAAAGTCTAGGACCAAAGTAATCGTTCCTGATCCTGTTGTAAGAGCCCTCTTCGTGCAGAAGGAAATGGGTGAATGGAGAGGGAATTAGGTAACCGCCCTTCAAAAGTTTGACCTTGAGATTAAGCTGGCACATGTAGTTCGAGGGTAGGGACTTTGCAGGGTAGCAGCAGAAGCCTTGGCGGATAAAGAAGGAGCGTCTGAAGAACCAGAAACGCAGAGCATGCAATATGCACAAATGGAATTCAGGGAGGAGCCCCTATGGATTAACGAAGCCCTGATGTATGAGCTCGAAACATCGGAAGCCCTTTTGGACCCTGAGTCATGGTACTACGGCATATGCTTCTATCTGATACGAGGATCATGTCCTGAACACATGGATGCATCACAAAAGAGAGCATTCAGATTGAAATCCAATCAATATCATTTGGCCAATAGCATATTATACAGAAAAAATTATGATGGAATCTGGCCGAGATCTTTGGAGAAAGATGATGTCGATCATGTCTTGAAAGAAATGCATGATGACCCAGCAGGTGGTCACTATGGCGGAGAGACCACTGCTCACAAAATACTAAGAGCCGGATATTATTGGCCCACAGTGTTCAGAAACTCACATGCCTATGCTCGCAAATGCAGGGTGTGTCAAACCGCCGTAGGACGAGAAAGAAACCCTGCTGTCCCCCTCAGGCTCGTTATGATTTGTCGCCCATTTCAGCAATGGGGCCTAGATGTCAAAGGCGAGATCACCCCAAACTCTTGCAGCAACATAAGTATATACTCACAGCGACCAACTACTTCACCAGATGGATTGAAGCCATCCCGTTTCAGAAGGTAAATGAAAACGAGGTAATATCCTTTATTGAGAAATTCATTATCAACAGGTATGGCATCCTTGACGCTCTTGTATTTGATAATGCTTCTTACTTTTCATCACTGAAATTAACTGAGTTTGCTATTGATAAATCAATCCACATGAGGTATTCATCAAACTATTACCCCCAGGGAAACGGAGTTGCAGAGTCTTCAAATAAAAATTATCCGCATAATCCGCAAGTCTATCGCTGACAACTGGAGGAACTGGCACAACGCCCTAACAAATGCCCTTTGGGCTGATAGGGTCACGCCAAAAGTGGCCTTAGGAAACTCTCCATACTTCCTCGTCTATGGACAAGAAGCCATCCTGCGTCCCAACACTACCCTTCCCCCTTTACAGCTCTCCCAAGCTTCAAGAGGAATCCCTTCAACCTTACTACAAGAAAGGATCAACCAATTGGTGAAGTTGGAGGAATTGAGAGATAAAGCAAGAAATAAATTCAGGAGTCACCAAATAATTGTAAAAAGATGGTTTGATCATCATCTGGCAGGAGATAAAGACTTCCAAATAGGAGAGCTAGTCCTAAAATAGGACAAGTTGAGTGAGCCAAAAGGTGACCACACGAAATTCCAACACTTATGGCTGGGCCCATTCCAAGTTGTTGAAAAAATTGGTCAAGGAACTTACAGGTTGAAAACGTTACAGGGAGAGATTGAAAAGCTCCCTGTTAATGGCCAGCATCTGAAGAGATACTTCCAGTAGCCACCACATGGTGGTTACCTCCTGAGTAGGGTAGAATTCATTTTATTTTTGCGGTTAGTTTAGTTGCATTTCTATCTTTTCCTTTTGTTTTCTGCGAAGTTTATTTTCCTGCTGTTTTGAATAACAGTCCTTTTCAGCCAACTGATTTCGGCCCTCCCATCCTATTCTTACCTTTCTTAGATTTGCCCTCATTCACCACCTTCAGGCTTTCCCTTCCTCATTAACCTGCTGATGATTCTATTGTTTCTAAATCCATCATTACCTTGCAAATCCAACAAATTTTCAATAGGCCCATGAGAACTTGAAAATCAGCGGTGGAATTCAAACCGAAACCACTCATTGACATCTATTGAGAACTATGTGAAATCTATTGATGACTTGGATATCTGGAGCATGTAGGGGCATCCTTGTAAAACAAAAATTGTGTAACTACAACAGGACTGGCATGGAGGAATGCTGCATTTTAAAATCCCACTTAGACTTAGCCTATACTTGCTTGTAAGGTTTGCAGTGATTCTCCATTGGTTCCATCCACCACAATAAGTTTCCCAATACCTGTCATCTATAAGTAAACCTCCTTTCATGGGCTAAACTCACTGTCATATACCTATGGCAAATCCAATTTTTCTTTAGTCCTTGTTACTGAAACTGGAAGGACTTATTTAAAAAGAAAATGAAATCTCAGGTCCTTGTGCCAACCTGGAAGGGCGGTTGTTTGGGAAGCAGGTTAGAGTAGGGACTGTCGCTGGGCTCAGAGTACCGGTTGATACAGCAAGCCCAACCTTGCTTAAGCAGTTTAAAAATATGGCAAGATCCATGACTGCGCCCCATTCAATCATATGAAAATACAACATTGAAATTCTTATATAAAGTGCAGACATACATATTTATATCAAGTTTGATGAACAATAAAGAGCTAAGGTACACACTTAAACAGGTATGGACAGACCAGTGATGGTCCCAAGAGGATTTTTGAAAGTGGGAACAAGTAAAGGGAGGTCAATAAACCCCATAATATTGCCATTGGAGAATGCCTGTCAAAATCCTATCAGTAAGTAAAATCTATTTGTCTCTATCCCACATGAAGCAATTAATGTTGAAGTGGAACCCATGCTTTTCCATCTATATAGTCTGCATTTCAAGTTTATCCTAACACCCTGATGTTCTATCGATCCAAGGTTTATTTGGAAATAGAGATAACTAGTTCACCTAGCAGTTCACCATTTGTTGTGGCCACAACCAACACCCTATCAAAACTTGCCTTGGCAGCAATTTTGAATGGGTCCCCTAAAAGTTGATCCTCTACCTCTCCAAATGATATGTTCAATCCCAGAGACTTTACTTGTTGCCGAGCCAAATTTTCAATTCTTAATTGTCAAGAACCCTCTTTTTTATCCCTGCTGCACGGTCCATTCATCACCCAGCCTAGCCCTCCATCGGAACCTTTTCAACCCTCAAAACCTTCTATTGCATCATTATTCCCATTATAACTCTTTATAGCGGAAATACTTCGCAAAACATGCATAAATCCCTTTTTGTGGCCTATCGCAATTAACACTGCATGCTGTTTCCTTTTGGACCCGATGACATTATCAACCCAAATTCATAATTTTTGGGTCTGGAGCCATGTTGCAAGTCGCTATTGGCCAAGACCAAGGCCATATATATATGAAAGGCGCATATGTCTTCCGGACCCGACGGTTGTATTAACCACGATATATATTTTATCGGGTCCCCCCACGCCCCCCCCCCAATCACTTATTGCAATCGATGGGTCTAGGGGTTATACATATATATTGTGCCATGGTATATAGGACTCGCTAGGGCTATTAAAATATAACGTGTATATATATATATATATATAGATATATGCTATCGGGTCTGCGCCTTCCCATCGCAAATCGTTATTGGCGGGGTCTAGCGCTCATGCATAAGGTGCGACACCATACGCCGGACCTGCCGATAACTTTAGGCTCGGGCATATAAAATTTGAAGCCCTGCTGTACGACTCGGACACAGGTTCTTCCCGTGTTTCTTGCGTATTTGGTAAAATGCTATGGTTGCGGTTTTTTATGGAAAATGTGATATGGCGGACCCGATAGGGTATAGGTTCCTGCAGGATAGATTAGGATAAACTAGGACTAGATTAGAGTAGTTAGTAGTGTAGATAGGATTTAATACATAGTGGTTAGCTGTTTTATTTTGTTGATCTAATTGAAGTCTTTTTCCCCAAAAGTAATCTTTCAACATCTATTACAGTTCACGAAGTCCCTTAAAACCCGTTGGAACTAGCCATCCCAAACGAAAGCAAGCCTAATTGGGGTCTGTGATCAGGTTAGTTCCCCTTGTTGGTATAGCGAAAATTCGCAATGTCAACACCTGTTAATTCAATCAAAATTGAAAATGTTACCCTAGATACAAACTGAATAAGATACATGTATTCAGATTATTCTAAGAGAGCTTTTGGTTGATAGTTTTCGCATAATATTATGTAGAAATTAAAAAATGTTACCATAGATTCATGAAGATGAACACCACCACAAGTTGAAACCCCGAAAGCTTTTGCATTAATTCCAGAAAGTGTACAAGAGAGCTTGAGAGCTTAGTACACGATTCAAAGATTGGATGAAAAATAGACTGACACCAACCTCTAATTTATAGATAAAATCTCCAACGGCTAGTTGGCTTGATCTCCATCAAATTAATCTCGACCGTTGATAAAGATGTAATTAAATCTTTAATCATCACTATTGAAATTATTTATTTTTTTTGAGGAAAAATCGAATTTTTCATTTAATTGATTTTTAATTAACTCAAAATTAACTATTTTGAGCTAATTGTCTCAAAATTTTGACTTTGACTTAATCACCAAGGCCCAAGGGTCTAAAATTCCTTGATTTTCTCAATATTCCCTTGGCCGGGGACCTCTAAAAATTAACGTCTTTAAAACCCACGAATTTCACCTTTGGAGAATTTAATTTTACCTAGGACACAAAATTAATTAAATTTTTCGCTTAGGATTTTAATTTAATTTTGCCAAAAAAATTAATTAATTGACTTATGAGGGATTAATAATTTTTCCAACCCTATAATATTTAACCATGGTGTCTAATTATGAAGGACCATGCACTAAATATTTTTTACATTAGGATTTTACAATTTAATACATGAAAAGGGAACACCCATTTGTTATAGACCCTCAAAAAATACCCATTTCTATGACACAAATATAATTAAGTAGACCAAGTGACTTGTAATAAAATAATCTAGTCAATTAGCTAGTATTATTTCCAAATCACTTTTACATAGACTCGATTTAAAACACTAGGACTCGCCTAAGATCTTAGCAACAAAATCCACCCTTTAGGGTGAGGGTGGAGGGAAAAACTCTGCCAATCATGTGTGTCTAGAGACACACAAATCAGTGAAACAAAAAACCTCATAGAATAGAAATTGTCACCAAAACAATAGGTTTACCTAGGTCTTTTCCATACAGATGTGGTCATACTAGGATTATTTACCACTGTTGACAATATCGCTGATATTTGCAAATATCACGATATTTTTGGGGAGACGAGATATCGCCGAGGAAATATCGCGATATTTTGTCTCCCTGAAAATATCACGATATTTCTGAAATATTGGCGATATCTATGGAAAATATCACGCTACGATTGAAAATATCGCCCAAGCACAACAAAAAGTTGCCGCCGCAACTAGAAAAGGCCAATTTTGTTTACTTTTTTCATTCATTTTCGTTTCTAATTGCTGGAGAAGGAAGGGGAGAACTATGTGCTTGCTGCCAAGGAGGATTTGAGTGTTGAATAGCCATTATCACCACCAACAACGAAGATTTTGTTGATCTAAGATTGAAGAACAGTGAGACAATTTCATTTCTTCCATTAACAGGTTTGTTCAAATAAACCCCTATGTTAATGAATTTTTTGATAGTTTTAGGTTTATTCTTGCTTCCCTATTTTGCCTACAAACATTTTGCTTGTTTTTTTTGCATTTGCTATGATTTTCATGCCCGTGAGCAAATGCAAGGGTTTTCTCCATATTTGGACAACAAACTCCATTTTTCTTTTTTAACTTTCAAATGCATCCTCTTATTGTCATTTATGGTTTTTCATTGAATTCACATTGTAAATAATGTAGCAAAAAAATTATTTTGTAAAATGAGGTGGTTATTACTTATTAATTCCAATTTTCTTTTTTTGGTGCCCTAGGTTTGAGTTAGCTCACTACAAAATTCAACTATGTCGAAAGCCTTGGCCCCATTTTGGGAGTATGGGGAACTTGATGGTGGGACAAATCGGGCATATCTTACATTCAAATTGTGTGGGACCAGGATGACAGGAGGGGTTACACGATTGAAATACCATCTGGCTAGACTCACTGGACATGATGTTGGGATTTGTATAGTTTCTAGTCTGGAGCTTATACAAAAAGCTCTTGAGGCAATTGATGAAAAAGACAGAAAGAAGGGAGAGACAAAAAGAAACAAGGTTGAACGTATAGGTAGATCTTTCGGGACACCTTCTCCTGATTTTGATGCTGAGGGTAGTGGGAGGGTCTCCACAACATCACCTACTACTGCAAGTGTGAGGTCATCATTTTTTTGTTCCAGGAACATGACATGTATCACAACCTAGCATAAAATCACTTGTTAAAAAAAAGGAGAAGCAAGAAGTAGATAGAGTCATGGGGAGGTGTCTTTTCTGGAGTGACTTACCTCTCAGCATCACCAAAACCAATCCATTTTGGCAGCGAATGCGTGACGCTATTGCTGTTGTGGGCCCAGGGTACAAAAGTGCTACATATGAGGAGTTGCGGGGGCCAATTCTTCAAGCAGAAAAGCAGGACATCAACTCTAGGTTGGCGGAGTTGAAAAAAACATGGGAAGTTACTGTATGCACAGTGATGTCTGATGGTTGGACAGATAGGAAGGGTAGGACCCTTCTAAATTTCTTGGTACATTGTCTTAAAGGTACCATGTTTATTAAATTAGTGGATGCATCAAAACATATCAAAGATGCAACAATGATATGTGAGTTGTTAGATGGGTTCATTCGGGAGATTGGTGTGCAGAATGTGGTGTAAGTCATAACAAACAATGCGACTAATTATGTGTTTGCCAGCAAGATGCTTATGGAGAGGCATCGCACATTGTTCTGGACTTCGTGTGCAACACATTGTCTCAATTTGCTACTTGAGGATATGGGGAAACTCTCCTTCATCAAGGAAATGGTTGATATGGCTAGGAGCGTCCCCAACTTTATTTATAACCATGCTTTTGTTTTTAGCCTCATGAGGAAGTTCACTAGAAACAAGAAGTTGCAGTGTCCTGCGATCACATGTTTTGCCACAAACATTATTACTCTTCAATGTTTGCTTCAATGTCAGTTTGAGTTGAAGCAAATGTTTGTGTTTGATGACTGGCGTATTTGTAGATAAACAAGAGACAGGACAGTAAAGCCATTGCAAAAATGGTGTACTCTGACACGTTTTGGCGTGGAGTAGAAGAAGCATGCTCAGTTAGTAAACCTATAGTAAAGGTTCTCAAATTGGTAGATGGCGAGATACAATTTTATTAGGATTGTGTTGGCCTATTTGGCTTTGATGATGCTATTAGGGAAAGGACCCTCTTCATGCCATGTAAGTGACAAGTCATCACTCATTAGAAATTAGAATTTTCAATTTAGAATTTCCTTACTTATAATTCTATTTTTTTTTTTTTTTTAATTCGATTATGTAACTTTTATTTGAAAGTTTAATTATGTTTTAAGTTTTTGAATTTTTTATTTCTTTATTTTGTTGTAGATATTTGGTGGCGAAGCTATGGTGCAAGGGCACCAAATTTGAAAAAATTGGCCATAAAAATCCTGAGTCAAACATGTAGTTCTTTCGGGTGTGAGCGCAATTGGAGTGTATTTGAGAAAATACACACAAAAAAGCACAACAGGTATAACTTTGAGCTCCAACCTTCAGTTGAGCAATTACACTTATTGTAATTTTTAATTTATGACCTTCAAGTGTCAAGAGTCAAGACTCATTAGTTTTTTTGACACTCTTATAGGTTGGAGTTCGCACGCCTCAATGATTTAGTGTATGTGCATTACAACATCCAACTTCGAGTGAGGCAAATAGATGAATGGATCTAGATGCCATTTTTGGAGGAGCCCATCTTGGAGGAGTCACCTTCATGGTTAGAGCTAGATGATCCATTAGAACAAGGGCAGCAAGAGGAGGAGGACTCGAACAAGGAGCAACACTCGGAGGAGGAGGAGGAAGACACTGTGGGAGCATTAGCATCAACACCATCTGCTATAGATATAGGAGAGCACAACTCCAGGGCCAGGGCCTTCTATTACTATGGGCAGGCCTAGCAAACAACCCATCATCTTTTCTCGTAGAAGGGGGAGAGGGCAGTGATTTCAGATAGATAGTTGCTAGTTTTGTTTGTTTTGCTACGTATAACTCATGATGATGAGATACTTTTATATATGTGATGTTATTTTGTATTGGTTCTCCACATTTGAGTCCTTGAATGGACAATTATCATGGATCAGCAGGATTTGGTATCGTCTTTGATGTATCATTTCTATTTGACATCATATATATCAGTCTTTTCTTCATATTTATGTGCCAATGTGTTCATTTCATGTTGTTATTGCTTTATATGTTTAAAAATTTGAAGAAAAAAAATGAATATATTATGCATTTTTTATGCTTTCCGATATTTTGCCGATATTTTTGCCAATATTGCCGATAAGATGTTTTCTTGACCCTCACCAATATTTTGTCGATATCGATATTTTCAACACTGTTATTTACATTATACATATGCAGAATGGGTTGACATCTTTACAAAATTGTCGACTGATGATGAAATATGAAAGGCGCGAACACTCGAACACGATAGATCCCTTTTGCGAAAAAAGTGGTGTATTGCTATGGGGTCGTTGACACAGAGTGGTCAACAATAGGTATGGAGCCGTTCCATCGCCTCGCAATCAAAGTCAAAGTCGCATTTGTAGGAAAATGCGGGGTTGAGGCAAAGTGTTGTTGCATGAATGGGTCGATGAGGCATCCTTGTCCACTGACTATAAATCACATCCCATAACATCATCTATTTACTAAAACCAACAAACCCTTGTTTGCATAATAAGGACAGATGATCTCTTTGGCCCTATCCATGGCCTCATACAAATAAGTCGTTGCAGGCTTATCACCATTTACCAATCTCATAACCTTTACTATAGGTTCACTAACTGAGCACACTTTTACTCCTTGCCAAAATGTGTTAGTGTACACCAATTTTGCATTGGCTCTCCCATCCTGTATCTTGTTGTATCTACAATCATGCCACTCATTAGAAACAAACATTTGCTTCAAAACATGCTGATATTGAAGCAAAGACTGAATGGTATTGAAGTTGGTGGAAACACGTGTTATTGTGGGACGCCACAACTCTTCGTTTCTAGTGCATCTCTTCACGAGGCTAAGAACAAAAGCATGGTGATATATGAACTTGGGGATGCTTTTAGCCATATAAATCACCTTCTTGATGAAGGAGAGATTTCTCGTATCCTCAAGCATCAAATTGATACATATGTTGTGCATGGAGTCCAAAACAATGAGCGGTGCCTGTCCACAAACATCCTGTTAGCATCCACATAAGTAGTTGCATTATATGTTATGACTTGCACCACATCCTGCACACCAATCTCCTGGACGAACCCATCTAACAAACCACATATCATTGTTGCTTATTTTATACGTTGAGATTTGTAGCTTGGGTGGTACTCCAAACCCTAGGCTAGAGGGCTTTCGAGGAATGGTTACACAAATATGGTTTGTGGGTTTAGAACCCAAGCACGGGGTTTTGTACCCAAAGGTGTGGGGCCAAAACCATGAGGAGATTTGGGCACTTGGCACATGGAGGACATAGTGCATCCTTAAAGGAGCAAGGAGCCATTTCAAGCACCATGAGATACCTTGTAGAAATTGCGAAAATAATTGTGGAATATTATTGTGTGGGCTTGTGGCACTAAAGTGAAGTCGGCCTAGCTTAAGATAAGACCTTAAGGGTAGACGTTGCCAGAAGGAGAAAAGGTATAAATAGGAGTTGGAGGATCATTTCCTCATCCAACAAGTGCAAGTCTTCCTCAAGAGAACCTCGCATACCTCAAATGATCTGAGTTCAACAGAAGTAGAGGACAAGTTTGTTTGTTTTTCTTTATTTCAGTTTGGTTTGGCAAATGTAAAGAGGAGAGCAGTTGAGTCCTTGAGAAACCTATCAACTGGGTAGGAGTTGAGTATTGGAGGAGCAATTTAGGCTAAAATCCAAGCTAATTCTTTCTAAATTAAGTGAGTCCCAGAGGTTTGTTCCATTGCAGGAGGCCTAGACATTGTTATAACATTTGAATAGGGGCAAAGATCCTGATTTGGAGGCCTGAAAGTTCAATTGTGACAAGGCCGCCTGGAATGAGATGCCAGTGTAGAGATTTCAATGGAGTTGGGCCTCTTTTGAGGAGGATTATTAGTTTGAGTTAGGTAAGTCTAGAAGCGCTAACTAGAGGGTAGGCCGCCTTAGTGTTGTTGCTCAGATCCAAGGCAAAAAGGAGGGTTGCATCTGAGTGAAGTCTGTGGAGGGATTTTCTAGGTTGGAGGGTTCTAGAGGAGCTAGAACAACAATTTCAAGGGACCATTTGGTAGATCATTCAAGTGCAAGGAGCATGAGGGTTACACCTCACAGATTGCAACAGCCAAAACAAGTCATGCAAGTTTGTTATGACATCCTTAGAGAAGGACAAATATAGAAGGAAGGAAGGGCTTGGAAGAGTGTAATGTTCCAAACTTGGATAAATAGTGATATGTGAAGCAAAAACAAATACAACACCAAAAGTTTAAACATTTAGCAAATACTCATAAAAACTCCATAAGCAAGAATTCGCTGAGCCATTTTATTAATCTGATGGAGCAAGTACAACAGTGTAAAGAAGTGCACCTGGGCTTGCCTCAATGGAAAGCGTGACAAAACCCAAGTGATAAAACAATAATCTCAAATGCTGATAATAACTGCTCCAATGGCACTCTGCGCTGCCCAGAAAACTGCACTACTGGCTGCAAAGGAACTGCTAAAAACCACACCTCTAGTGCTCAGAAAATGTTGCAAAATCAATCTTAAGCTCATTGACCAAAATCCACCAAAACCTAGAAATGGTTTGGTCTAGTTCCGACCTCCCAAAATCGACCCCCAAGAGGCCCTATGCCCTCCAAGACTGTTGAAACACACGATCTACAAATATACCAACAAAATCCTCCTCCAATGCTCTGGAAAGGCAACAATCGCCTCCACTAGTGTTTCCCTTTTCTCCCCCCTACAAGGATCATCCTCAATAGCCGAGTCTCCTCCTCCTCGTGTGCACAATATTCTACCTCTGCGCTGGCCTAGGAAGTGTGAAAACCCCATTGAATAGAGGCTCTCTCTCCCAACTCAAAAACTCACCCAAAAGGCAAAAAAACACCCAATCCTCCCTTTTGGAATTTCTCCTGGTCAGAGCTCCTCTGAAAGATGTCAAAATCACAACTCAGCCTCTCCTCACTGCGTCCTCCAGTCTAAGTTATAGGAAATGGCTGGAGAATTTGCTGGAAACATGGATCACCATTTTTGATACGAAAACGCACACGATTCTTGTTCGAAATGTTGTAAAAACCTTTTTGTGCTGTTTCAAAAAATAAAAAACTTCAGGTTTGGAATTGGATATGTTTCCAAGGGATTTAACTTTCTTGGGATCTGTTTTCGGATTTCTAGAAATAGATCCATGAAAATCATGATCGGAATCCACCCTTAAAATGTTAAAAAGCGTGAAAATTTGTATAGCCATAAATAAATAATAAAAATGAAGAAATCAAAATTTTCAAATAAACTCACTATAAACATAGTCTCATAACGTCTCTTCTAAATCTTTAGAAACAATGACACTCCATTTATTTATCAAGGATTCTTACTAAGAAACAGATAGATGTTCAAAATGCCAACAAAAGGGTTTGATGAATGTCTTCGTAAAGATATTTATTTGAGCGATTAATTTTCAGCTTGGTTAAGGTTTTGTTAATTGTCATTGATTTTGCTCTTGATTTCATAAATCCCTCCAATATAACAAATCTTCTCTAGCCAATCTTTTGCCTGCATATAGTCAAGAGACCACACTGATGTTGAGAAAATTGAAATGTTCAAATAGGTCTTGACAGAATATCCCAATGATCCCATGGGCCATTTAATTGCCATGCATGACACGTTCTTTGAAGGACTTGGACCTGAAAGCACAAAGGTTGTAGCATTTCTAATTACATTATTAATGATGATGATAATATGTTGAATGTTATAATAGTCACTAATGATGATAACAATGTTTATGATGAATTGATGATGATGATTATGTATTTTTAGATATAGATTCTAGATTTTAAAAGATGAATGGTAATATATATATATATATATATATATATATGTGCAT
>APFE031419591.1:54342-68584 GCA_000404065.3 Pinus taeda
AAAGGAATCCTACGTGTCTTGTTCCAAGGGGTCAACGTGTTTGAATCCGACACTCGAATCCCCGTATCCTACGAATCCTGAATCCCTGTGTCAAGTTACTTAGACAACAAGTGACTCGTCTAAGCAGCTCAAGCAACCAAAGAGAAATTTGATATGCCAAAGATGATGAAATGAGGAGTGTTGCCTTCCTTTTATAGATTTCGTGGAGCACTTTTCCCTCCATTTTCCCTCCATCGTGGGTCCCTTACTTAACCATCGATTTCCCCTCTCATGCAATTCGAACTAGGGAGTGTGTATTTTCCTAGTGTGGGTGGCCCCCATGTGTAACTTAACCAAACCAAAATAACTTGCTACTCAAGTCTAAGCCACCTAATAAAATTGAATGGGCCCCATCTCCAAAATTGGCCCCAAAATGTAGAGATTAATCCTATTCCAAATTAATCTAGGAAGGGTCATTACAAAGAAGGTAAAATAGCGCAAAACTTAGGAGTTTTGAGGTAGTGTTAAGGGTTGTTGTAGTGAGTCAAGAGGCCCTAACTAGTGGGTCGAAAAGCTCAAACTGTAGGGCACAGAGTAGAGTTGCATCTCAGATGTAGTGTGGCATATCAACTTGTTCCTTGCTATGTGGATGAGGTCCTAGAAGAGAACAACTGGGGACTAATCCTTGAAGGACGAAGGAAGGAGGTCAAGGGAGCAGATTACATCAGCCCAAGTTCCTTGTTGGAGAAGGAATTTTGACAGTGATAGGTGGCAACCCTCCATACCCTAAGTCTGTCTTCATCACGTAGCACATGAAGGAACTAGTGGGAAGAAGTCCCTAAGCGTTGTGTCCTTGAAAGACTAAGGAGCAGCTAGTGGGCAAGAAGTCCCAAAGGAGTTGAGCAACTGCAGTGGGCAGTTGAGAATTATTCACAAACCAAGTTGTGAACAACTCGATAGGAGTCTCGATGTGGTAATGTGTTGAAGGACTAACGATTAGCTAGAGAGCAGTTGGAGCCGTGTTTAATGGCCTAATGGAGTTGGTTCATTGACAGAAGCAGGTTGGATTTGTTGCAAATCGAAGCCAAAGGACTGAGAAGATGTGTTTAGGGTACGTGGACTGAAAGGGTTGTGTGTGGCCACCATCAACAAGTAGGTCAAGTTTTATCTTGTTCAAGGTAGATTTATCGTTGAAGGACTGACACCAAACACTAGTTGTATATCATTGTATTAGTGGTTTTATGAGGACGGGCCATTATCCATGGTATAGGAACCCTAGACAGTTGTATATCAATTTGTTAATATAACGAATTTGGGCAATGAAAAATTGTAAAAAGTTGCTTATATTTGTGCATGTGTTGATTTACTACTATTTATTGTTCTGTTGTGCAATGTAGTTTGTTGTGATACTTGGATTGGCAGCATCAGTGACTGTAAGATTCTAACCTAGACTCTAGTATCGTGGAAAACCAAGATGGTATTAGAGCGACTTTGAAGGGCCAGTGAATCAGTTACAACAAAGTGACTTAGACGGAGCTGAGATTGTCTAGATAATGGAGCAAAGGATTCAGCTGAAGACATGGGGATGTGGTCTTGACTGGCTTGGCAGCGAGATTGGTTGGGAGTATTGGTGGATTGGTGGTGAGCTCGGTGAACAACAATTTGTTGTAAGGTAAGTTGTTGATCATGGATTTCCTATGACTTGCCATGGATACAACTCAAGGGTTGCTTTGGCATGGACGAGATTGCTTCATGTGGTGGACTGCATATTGGCAGGCTAGTTTCTTAATTGGATCGTGATGTTGCATATCCAAGATTGGAGGGATGGGCACGTGTTGTACAACTAGGTTGCGATGAGGTGATGGCCTGTGTTCAACCGCAACTCAGACTGACCTTGTAGGACACGAGATCAGTAGCAGGTTGAACCAGTGGAGATCATATAGACTCAAAGGGAGTCTAGTTTCAGAGGGAGCAACCCTATGTAAGTGTTGAGGTCTCTAGGTTCAAATGAGATGAGGCAGAGGCACTACCAAGATAACGTGGTTCATTCTATAGAATATGTTGAACTGGACACCAGATGGGCTAGTGTCGTAGGTGATGATGATGGAGACTTCCTAGTGTTGGAAGTATATCCCTCGCTAAGAGGGAGTATTGAGATTTGTAGCTTGGGAGGTACTCCAAACCCTAGGCTAGAGGCTTTTGGAGGAATGGGCACACAACGATGGTTTGTGAGCTTAGAACCCAAGCTCAGGGTTTTGTACCCAAAGGTGTGGGGCCAAAACCATGAGGAGATTTGGGCACTTGGCACATGGTGTGAGAATTTCTGAATCTACACACCAGAAATCCGACAACAATCACTGGTTTATCATCTTCTACTTGTTCTTTACATTTAACAAGTTATTTAATTACTCAAACAATGATGAAAACACTATTGCAGCGTACACATACATGCAGATCATGAATTGAAAAAAACTAAGACAATCACACAAGGGACACCGTTATTTCTGGACAATCGTCCCCAGAAAAACCCAATTTGGGAAAACCGATGCAGCGTATAGAGGTTTTGTATTATTAAGCAGATTTCTTAATACAACTAGTGTGCCAAATCCGACTCACCCAACAGAGAATACACCTGACATAAGTACCTGTATCCGGAGATAGATATTTAACAATTCCAACAACTGGATGATCAAACCCCACAGATGACAATTGTTGTTCCCAATTCTGGGCAGCGATGGCTGCTCCACGCTTTGCGCTGGAACTACGTCACCTCCTTTAGGAGCCACCCTCCCAGTGAGCCTCCCTTGCTCAGAAGTCGATATGTTGAACTGTTGCGTTCTCTGCTCCACAGAAAAACCCCAGTGTTGCCTCTAAGGAACTGCGTCAGCCCCTCTAGCTTCTGCGTCACCCTCTCTGGAGCTACGCTGTCTCTCCTGCTGTTGCTATGCCTCTCTGCTATGTATCCTCGGCCTTGGACTGAAGTCCCTCTGTCGAACTACCCCTCTCACTGCAACCCAGATCACTGAACTCGACTTTCTCAGCAAACCACGCCCTAGAAAAATCGAACTCTTTGATCTCTTGGTGTATCTCCAACTAACCCTCAAGCCTTCTCTTATACTTTTCCTGTTGATGAATCAACGACCGAGATTAAGTCCCTAATCAACAACTAAGATTAAAACGGGCTTGATCCTTGTCACTTAGAACCTTCTCACCCATACATGTTAATATTTTTATTTTCCTAAGTTTAGACTAAGGATTTCTGGGTTTTGGAGATGTCATTTGTTTTAGCCCCTCCACAAAATTTCGGAGCTAGAGCACATCCAATGCTACCCAAAATCAACACTCCCTCTTAACGAGGAATGTGCTCTGGCAATACTTCTCAACAAAAGTATGATTCTTGGCCTGATGCCCTTCATCCACTGAACTATTGCTTCATGTATTGTTGCCCATGAATCTGCCACTGCCACTGCTAAATGTTGCATTGCAACTCAATTGCTGAGAAGTAAGCAATTGAAAACTCACCCAAACACTGACACGCTGGTCAGTATGGATGCCTTGTTACCTCTGCTGCTAATCTATGTTGACCCTTTGTTGCTACTGCACTGCTACAAACTGCTTTGTTTCTCTTGCACTGCCATAACATCCACTGCATTGCCTCAGACTTTGGCACTCTAACTCTGCCACTGTCGCTCCATCACACCTCGCTCCAACTGACACCTGTCATTTTTCTACTGTCGTTAAGGTCTCCCGTAGCCGTATGTGATCCAAGAGTTTGGGCACCTCAAGTATTCTGCCCGGTTTCCATGCAGTCCTCTCGACTACAACTCCATGTCGCCCCACCTCTTCTCTAGAGGCACATGAGCACTCATGGCACAAACGTCATCCTTGCCTTCCTTGTCAGCATTTGTTGGAGCAGCCTTTGAGTCAGAAGCCTCACCCTTGTCCTTCTTTCGGGGGCACTGAGTGGCATAATGTCTCAGTTCCCCACAATTGAAGCATCTAACCTTGGTTATGTCCTTCTTTCTCTTTTGTTGCCCTTGTTATCCCAATAATGCAAGAGCTGCATCCGTGTCCTCCTCCTTTTTGATCCAGGCTCCTTTGTTGCTACTCCCTCTCTTGGTCAACCTCCTGAGCTCTTCTTGTCAAAGGGTTGCCCACATCTCCTCCCAACTAGGGAGAGTCGCTCTGCCCAAAATACTTTGGACAAAAGTCTCTCAATCCTCGGTGACTGCATTTAGGGTAATCCTGACCATGAACTTAGGATCTAGTGTAGACCCCACAGAAGTCAGCTAGTCGTGAATCCCTTGCAACTTGAGAAGGAAGGGATCGATCTCCTCTCCCTTCTCATCTGGTACTGTCTCAATTGATTTTCTAATAGCAACTTTTGTTGGACGGAAGAGCCTTGGTACAAGGTGGTTAGTGCTTCCCACATCTCCCTTGCTGTGTCCTTCTCAACAATGTGTGGTACTACATGATCTTTGACCTCGTCTAGGATCATGCTCTTGGCCTTCGCCTGGGCCTGCCCGTACTTCTTCAATGGATCAACGTCGGCCAGAACAACCACTGCTTTCTAAGGCATAGTCCTTGATGTGATGTTTGTCTAGGATTGGCAGGACCCTGGCCTTTCGGATGACAAAATTGGATGCTCCATCCAATTTTTCCTAATCCCTCAACCCATTCACTGCCATCTCTGCTAAAAAATAAGACTAGTTCTCTTCTCCCTCTCCTGTTGACAATCTAGCAAGACTTGGATCTAGATTTCTTTGGTGCAAGAAATCCTCTAAGGAACAAGCTCCTCTAGGCTCCTTTTGAGTCATGATCTCCCTTACAGAAATCCTCCGACCAAATGTCGAATCACTCCTCTCCAATCCTCCTTTGCTGCTGCAACCTGGGTCTAGATTTCTTTGGCTAGAAATTTGTCAATACAGTGACTCCCTCTACCTTGGCTCTTTCTCCACAGTCATTGTTCTAGACCAACAGAAACAACGTCCCTCCAACTCCTCAAATTGAATTTGCTCTGCTCTTCTATCCCCGGCAATTCGCTGATTCAATCCTTTCAGGCTCTGCGCTAGCCTAGAGAGCTGACACAATCACTGCGTGGGTTCCTCTCTGGCTCTGCGTCACCCTCTGCAAGCTTGAAATGCTAATGTAGAAATTGCGTGAGCCTCTACGTCACTCCTATAGCTGCTCCTTTCCCTCTGAAACAACGTTATCACTCGGGACAATTGCTTCTTTGCAGCAAATTCTCTGGATCTCTCGGCTGGTGTCTTCAATCTCCTATGATCTGCAATGCTCTGATACCATGTGAGAATTTTTGAATCTACACATTAGAAATCCTATTGCAATCATTGGTTTATCATCTCCTACTTGTTCATTACATTTAACAAGTTATTTAATTACTTAAACAATGATGAAAACAGTATTGCAGCCTACACATACATGCAGATCATGAACTGAAATAAACTGAGACAACACACAAGAGACATCGTTATTTTTAGACAATCGTCCCCGGAAAAACCCAATTCGTGAAAACTAGTGCAGCATATAGAGGGTTTATATACTTGACAGAGGTACCTCTATCCGGAGACAGATATTTTGACAATTCCAGCAACTTGATGATCAAACCCCACATGTGACAATTGTTGTTCCCAATGTTGGGCAATGATCGCTGCTCCAAGCTCTGCATTGGAACTGCCCACCCTCCCAGTGAGCCTCCCTTGCTCAGAAGTCAATATGTTGAATTGCTGCTCTCTCTGCCCCACAGAAACACCCCAGCGTTGCCTCTAAGGAACTGCGTCAGCCCCTCTAGCTTCTGCGTCACCCTCTCCGGAGCTGCGTTGTCTCTCCCACTGTTGCTCTGCCTCTATGCTATGTATCCTCGGCCTTAGACTGAAGTCCCTTTGCCGAACTACCCCTCTCACTGCAACTCGGATCACTTAGCTCGACTTTCTCACCAAACCATGGCCTAGAAAAATTAAACTCTTTGATCTCTTGGTGTATCTCTAACTAACCCTCAAGCCTCCTCTTATACCTTTCCTGTTGATGAATCAACGGTCGAGATTAAGTCCCTAATCAACGACTAAGATTAAAACAGGCTTGATCCTCGTCACTTAGAACCTTCTCACCCATATTTTTATTAATACACATTAATATTTTTATTTACCTAAGTTTAGACTTAGGAACCCATTAAAAATATTAATTATTTTAATAACTCCTCATCTGGGTGGAATTTCTCCAAATGATTTCTGGATTCTAGAGATGTCATGTGTTTTAGCCCTTCCACAAAATTTTGGAGCTAAAGCACATCCGATGCTACCCAAAATCAACACATGGAGGATGTAGGGCATTCTTAAAGGAGCCATTTCAAGCCCCATGAGATGCCTTGTAGAAATTAAGAAAATAATTTTTGAATATTATTGTGTGGGCTTGCGGCACTTAAGTGAAGTCGTCCTAGCTTAGGATAAGCCCTTAAGGGCAGGTTTTGCACAAGGAGAAAAGGTATGAATAGAACGATTTGGAGGATCATTTCCTCATCCAAAAAGTGCAAGTCTTCCTCAAGAGAACTTCACATAACTGAAACGAGCCGAGTTGAACAGAAGTAGAGGAAGAGTTTGTTTGTTTGTCTTTATTTTGGGTTTGTTTGGCACAAGTAAAGGGGAGAGGAGTCGACTACTTGAGAATACTATTATCTAGGTAGGAGTCGACTATTGGAGGAGCAGTTTAGGCTGAAATTCGAGCTAATTCTCTCTTAACTAAGTGGGCCACAGAGGTTTGTTCCATTGCAGGTGGCCGAGACATTGCTGTAGCATTTGAAGAGGGGTGGAGATCTTGATTTGGAGGTCCGAAAGTTCATTCCATTGCAAAAGGCTGAGACATTGTTGTAGTATTTGAAGAGGGGTAGAGATCTTGATTTGGAGGTCCGGAAGTTCAGTTGTGATAAGGTTGCATGGAATGAGATGCCAGTGCAGAGATTTGGAGGGAGTCAGGCATGTTTTGCGGAGGATTATCAGTCTGAGTTAGGGCAGTCTAGAAGCCCTAACCAAAGGGCAAATTAGCTTAGTTTTGTTGCTCAGATTCAAAGCAGAAAAGAGGTTTGCATGAGTGTGAAGTTTTTGGAGGAAGTTTCTTGTTGATTTGTGGTAGCATCGGAGGTGTTTAAGCCATGAAAATTGGTGGAGAGGCTAAGACACATAAGATGTCCAAGACCCAGAAATCGTTTGGGGAAATTCCACCCGGATGGAGAGATATTAAAATAATTAATATTTTTAATGGGGTTCCTAAGTCTAAACTTAGGAAAATTAAAATATTAATAAAAAATGTGTGAGAAAGTTTTAAATGACAAGGATCAAGCCAAATCCAATCTTTTAGCCGTTGATTAGGGACTTAATCTCGGCTGTTGAATCGTCAACAGGAAAAGTATAAGAGGAAGCTTGAGGGTCAGTTGGAGATACACCAAGTTGATCAAGAATTCGATTTTTTGGGGCAGGGCTTGCCGAGAAATCAAGTTAGTGATCTGTTGAAGCGAGGGGCAGTTCGGCAGAAGGCCGAGAAAGTGTCGAAGAGACAACACAGGACCTTGGAAGGCTGACGTAGAGGCAGCGAAGACTGACGCAAAGGCTGAGTGGGCTAGCGCAAAAGATGCAAAGGCTAGCAGAGCTGATGCTAGGCTGAAAAGGCAACATTGAGGGATTTTCATGGGGCAGACTGGGAGTTGAGAGGCACGCAGAGCAGAAAAGGGTGACACAGTTCTAGAGAGAAGCTTGGATCAACTTTCCCTATCCAGCTAAGGAACTGTCAAAGTTGTTGTGGGATCAATCATCTGGTTGCTGATCAACTGAAAAATCCGTCTCCAAGGAGAGGTACTTTTGCCAAGGAACTTCTCTAAAGGGTGAGCCATTTTTGGCACTCTAGTTGTATACAGAAATTGCATAATAATAAAACCCTCATATATGTTGCACCGGTTTTCCTGCATTGGATTTTTTCGGGGATGTTTGTCCAAAAATAACAGTGTCCCTTGTGTGATTGTCTCAATTATTTCAATTGCTGATCTGTATATGTTTTAAGGCTGCATTTGTGTTTATTTCAGTATTTATATTTATAAATAACTTGTTAATGGAAAGAACAAGTAAGAGATAATAAACCAGATAATGTAGTAGGGATTTCTAATGTGTCAAACTTAGAAATTTCAACATGGTATCAGAGGATTGTAGATTACAAGAGGACTGAAGGCACCCGCAGAAATCTGAAATTTGCAACAATAACAGCAGTCCTGAGAGACAGCGTTGTTCTAGAGTTGAAGCAGCAAGAGAGGAAGTGACATAGATCTTGCATTATGATTTTGAACCAGGAGGGTCAGCGCAGAGGCAAAGAGGGGCAAACCAGACCTACGCAGTTCCGAGTCATCTTTCCCAGCCAGGAAGGATCGACGTTGTGGCCAGGGGGAGCAGATTCGGCCAATGTTTTAAAACGCCGACTCCGACTCCGACTTCGACTCAGTATCGACTCGGCCGGTTCAATTTCAATGACTCGGTCGTTGTAAAAAATACATTAAATATTTATTTTTTATAAAAACACAATTTTAAAGATTTTCATTCATGTTTCCAAACACACAGCATTCGAATATAGATAGAAGACAACATATGATCAAAGTAGGCTCATGAATATATCCATTATATCAAAATGGCACCTAGTGCACTGTCCAATACATACACGATGTTGATATAGTGATCAAAACAAAAACATATAACCAAGGAGGCTATAAATGGCCTCTACAACAAAAGTCTATGACCAGTACTACTGGCTACTGCTAGAGTTGCCAACATCATCTGGCTTAGTGTTACTTGGGAGCGGGAGCGAAAGTGGGGAGCGAGAGCGAAAACGGGAGCAGGAGCGACATTTTCAGAAGCTCCTAGTTTGGGAGCGAATCCCGGAGGAGTTCGACAACCAATGTCACTAACATCAAGGTACATAGAGGGATTGGTGCTCTTGATTAAATACGAGTTCCATACCTTGATACATGACAAAATTCAATGGAAACATTGCAATACTCCAATCCTGAAATTCTGAAATCCTGAAAAATTGATAAGTCTGCTGGATTTTGAATGAAATCTAAAATTCTACTTTCTCCATATGAAATCCAATGAGGCCGGAACCACTCTCAAACATCCTGAGTCATTTCATGCTAATGTTAAAAATTTAAGTAAAAGGATGAAAATGAAGATTAAGGAGAATGTCACTTTTACTTTAAGAATTTAACATTACCATGAAATTTGAATAGCATATCAATACTAGGAGAGGGGAATGGACCCCAAATAGTATTTAACTAATTTAGAAAACACCTTGGAGTCCAAACCAATCAGCAAACACTTCAAAATTTCATTAAAAAAATGACAAATCGCTGTTTTGATGAGGTTATAGGCCGCAGGTTATGACTCGGCCGAGTCAATACGAAAACGGCTGAGTTAGTTGGCTGAGTCATAGCTGACTCGGCCGAGTCATTCAATAACTCGAGACTGTTTCCTCCACCGAGTCACAATTCTGGGCATTGAAACGGATCAACTCGGCTGTTTTCGTTTCGAATCAGCCGAATTTTAAAACTATGGTTTTATGTGTACTTAGTATTTAGGACTTAGGTTTAGTAACATAATATCTTATGTTTAGTCTTTTAGTATCAAGACTTTATACTTGACCTCAAAAAACCCATTTACACATCTTCGTCACAAAGCAACATTGTAAACATCATATGACAACAAACCCTTGTTGACAACCAAATCCTGACGGAATTGACGACAAATCCATGTGGACAACCAGGTACAAAATCGTATCCTCCGAATACCATGAAAACCATATCAACCATTGACATCACCGGACAACCATAACATCACTGTTGAAGCTGAAGATACTAGACACTGAATGCTGATGACGAACACTGGCGAAGCTGATAAAGTTCAAGACCTCATTGACTAATGATCATTTGACGATCACTTCGATGTTGAACGACTGAAGACTCCACTCATGCTGGACTGACAAGATAAGCTTTTGGACCACAAAAGTTTGACTTAAACAGATAGTAAATGAGGGTAGAGCTCCCTCACTCTAAACCTTGTTCGGAAGATGTACCAATACATTTGATCAATCACCTAAAAGTGATGACCCCGAAGATGCTGATCATGGCATCCTTTGAATTTGTGACCTGTTCTGTCCATCTGCAGTATGCACAACTTGCGAAGATGGTTAAACAACCTGTTATGAACATGGCAATTGACTTCTTTCCACGAAGTACCATGAATTAGTGATTCATAAACATCTTTGAAAACAATGTCTGCAGAATATTGTTCAATACTATTGACATGTATCAACAATCTATTTTGCGGAATAACTGAAACATTCAAAGACATTCTTGACATCATACCAGCTGCTTGACTTGATATACTTTCTTGATCCCAGATTACTAAGTGAACTTGCTGCAATAAACCCATCAAACTGTAATGTGAAAACTGCTGTAACTTAGTTTGACTTTGAAAATATTGAAAAATCGGATGATTTATTTGAATCACTGTTTCTTCATTTATTAAATGATGTTTCCATTGATTAGCACTTTCCTCGGATGCATAAGTTTCCCTTATATGTATTGGATACTTTGACACTGCTTTAGAAAAGGCTTTGATATGAAAACAAATGGGCTTCCTCTCCCTTGAAAAGAGGCTTCCAAACTGTTTTAAACATGAAATGGTGACACAATACAAGAGAAATTTAATACTAACTTTCCCCAATACTGACCTGCATCCCTATGACTGATAACTTCCAAACTTGGACTGAATTGATTCATTCTGACATTAGGAAGAGTAGCTTTAGGCATCAAATTCTTTGCTTATGAGTAAGATGTTTGGTTTCTTTAAATAGAGTTGAAAAAGTTTCTACTTCTTCGATCAAACTATCTTTAAACTGGGACTCATAACTTGAACAAACATCATGTCGATTCTTATGTTGTTCCTTTACACACATGATTACAAATCTCTTATTTGAACTTATTAATCGCTTCATCTGATTAACAACAACTAAATTCAAGTGATTTTTACTTTGATGTGCCCTGACAATAAATTCAACCCCATCTTTCTTAAGGTGATATTTATTCTCTTTCCTATAAAATACTTCATCACGATCATAATGATAAGGACTTCCTAAGACAAATCCACATGTCTACTGGAACCACATCTAATTCCACTTCATCAATGTAATTAGCTGTAATGGCAAGTTTTAATCGACACTGTTTTGTGACTTTTATCTGAGTTGATTTATTTAGCCATCCTAATTGATAAGGTCTTGGATGATTCCGTGTCTCCAAACCCAAGTTCTTAACTAAATATTTAGATATTAAATTGGTCGGTGATCCACTATCAAACATTGTATCTATCTTTATGTGCTTAGAAGTTATCCTTATGTTAAATAGTTCAACTCTTTTATCCTCATTTGAAGGATTTATGTTTGATGAAGATGCAATAGTATTCGAACTTGAACCAATGTCAAAAGTTTTACCTGTCGAAACTATGGCAATTATCCTCCTTTCGTCACCTAAATTGGAGCCTAGATCTTGTTGGATTGCTGCATTTGCTTTTTTTTCATCCTTATCTTTAAGGAACTTTTTGGGCTTAAGTTCGGGATGAAGTTTGCAACACCTAGATTCATTATGACCCATTCTCTGGCAATGAGAACAAGTAGGTCTTTCCTTTTGAGCTATCGCTGATTTCTTTCTCTTCGAATTGTTCTTCACTTTACTGTCATTGGGATCCTTGATTTCCAACTCTTTGAATGATTGCAGTGAAATATTTGAATGGTCTGCCACCTGATTCAATATGTATGGCTTGAACACACACTTCATAAAAATCATCAGGATTAAACATCAATAATGTATGCTGCAAATATGAATGTAAACTGCCGATGTATTTTAATAAAGTTTCACGTGTATCTAATGAAATACCAAGCGCCAATGCTTTCTTTCTGAACTCCTGAGTAAACTCTTGAACACTCTGCCCTTTACCTTGCCTTAAGTGCTGCCAACCAATAACAACTTGCTGCATGTGTTGTAGATCTAACCCAGAATATTATAGATCTGATATGAAAATATAAGATAATGCAAATAAACCCAGAAAGTATATGAAATGATTCTTTATTGATCAAACCCTTAAGGTAGGGTAACACCATACATTCACTCCTTAAGGAAGGAGAACACTCCACAAGCCATATGCCTGTTCATACAAGAATACTTCTCTTCATATCTCTCCATGTGGAGTCTCTAGCCTCTATATAGGCCTCATACATACAATACCATGCATCATTACCATGGTTTCCTCATACCATCAACTAATACCATGGGCCCCTTACATTATTATTAACTACTTGTGGTCCCTTACATGACATGGGTTAACCACCTTATTTATTACTATGGCCCATCCCATTATTACATTATTACCTTGGGTGCCTCCCTCGGTACCCCATATTACCCCACCTAGGTATATAACATTCCACCCCCCTTAGCATGTTTCGTCCCCGAAACATGGAAAGAACACAAATAATAAGATCTACTCAAAAGAGTAGTCCACTGATACCATGCACGTGCATCTAACCATCCAAGAGAAAGGTGAACCCTCGATCTCGCTGGTGCCTCGCTCGCTTGAGATGGAAGTTGACCGTGGCAGCTCTTCTGTGTGTAGTAGGTGGATCATCTCTCCTTTGTATCCGTCATGTGACTACTTGGTTTCCATCTTGATGGTTGTCTTGCGGGGTGATGTGGGTGATGATATGTTGAAGTTTTAACACACGATGGCTTTTGCTTGACTTCACCCTGCTGTGGTGCCTGTTGTGGTGTCTTCTTTTTCAATATGACTTCAACCACTGAGCCCTTCTCTGATGTATCATCACCTGTAACCTTTTCTTCTGCAGCCTCTGTTTGTGTTTGATTGTCGATCATCAAAGGCTCATCATCTGATATGTCAGTCCCTGTAACATCTTCTGCTTCAACCTCCTTGGACTGTACTTGCTTATTAATGGAAATATCCTGTAATGTAATTTTCTTCCTTTTATACCAGAGCTTCAAGAATTTCTTCTGCACATTAATATTTATAGTACCCACTAATTCCATCCAAGGGTATCCCAAAACAACATCCATGTTATCCATATCTGAAGCATAAAAATTACCATGAAACACATACTTATCCATAGAAACTTATCCATAGAAAGTTTCAAATCCTTATAAATTTGAACATCCTTATCATCAACTTGTGTGTTTTCAGCGTGTTTTGCGGGAACTTGCAATTTTTTTGCCAAATTAACATTGATGAAATTATGCTTGCAACTAGGATTTATAGAAACAATGATCTTCTCTTTCTGAATCCATCCATGAACCTGTAATAAGGAGATACCAACAGAAAATAATCCTTTAGGTTCCTTGGTTTCCTTCTTTCCTGTAAAAATAACATCTTTGCTACGCTGTGTGTCTGTCTGTGTGAGCTTATCCACAAAAATTTTAAGGTCAAAGTGGTCCATAAGAGCTTTTTTGAAGGCGTCCCAAGTCAAGAACCTTCCATAGCCACGTTGATGCCCTTGCCACCATTGCCATATTTCACTGTCCAAGTACATGATCCCCATCCTAAGCTGACTGTCATCATCACGGACGTGATCCAATTTGAAATATTTCTCCATTTGTGCTAGCCATTTGGCTGGATGAGAGCCATCAAATTTATACAAGTCCTTCAATTTCTGATCTAAGTACGCCATCACAAAGAAAAAAAATTGGCGAAAATTTGAAATTGTCACAGTTTCGTCAATATTGCTCAGAATCCTTGTTATGATATGTTATCAGAAATGGAACAATCATTCTGCATCTGCCCATGTGATAGACATCCTGATCCAGACACTAGAATTTCAGATCTGCGCTGCTACTCTCTCGCCGTCACCCAAAATTTTTGAAAAAATAGCTGATTTTAAATCAGCGATATCTCCCTCATCCGGACTCCGATTCAACTGATTTTTTTTTTTGAAATTAGGTGTTTTTTCACAAAGATTCCAGATCTACAATTAGATTTTGCAGATCTTGCACCAGGACGTCCAGATCTGTGCTGCAAACTCGCTGCCCTGAAAAATTGTCTGCAACCCCACTGATTTTTAGATCAGCAATATCTCCTTCATCCGGACTCCGATTCAGCCGATTTTTTTTTTGAAATCGGGTATTTTTTCACATAGAATCCAGATCTGCAATTAGATTTTG
>APFE031419595.1:10313-21874 GCA_000404065.3 Pinus taeda
AATAGTGGGCTTCTATGGGGCACACTAGTAACAATATGGGCACTACATGGGTACATCAATATAATAAGTGGGTTGTACTAATAACACTAAGGGGTTACACTAGTAGTATAGGGGTCTAACACAATCTTTGTCAATGTGATCTTGGACCATGATTGAACATGATTTATTTTCATATTGAGAAAATATTTGTTGCAACATGATGTTGTACCATGGATGATCATGGTTTATTTTCATATTGAGACAATCTTTGTCCCAATGCGATGTTGTACCATGTTTGACCATGGATGACCATGGTTTTCATAATGTGGCATTGGACCAAGAGACCATCTTCGTCATAATGTGACCATGATTATTGACCATGGTTGGCCATGATTAAGAATAGTTGATTTTCACATTGAGACATCTTTGTGACAATGGGATGTTGGACCATGGTTGATTTTCATATTGACCATGGTTGACCACGATTGACCATGATTGATTTTCATTTGAGACAATATTTGTCACAATGCAGAATTTGACCATGGTAGACCATGATTGAAGATGGTTGACATGGATGATTTTCATATTGAGACAGTAATTCTTATAATGTGATGTTGAACCATGTTTGACCATGAATGGCCATGGTCGACAATGATTGACCATGGTTGATTATCACATTGAGACAATCTTTATCACAATGTGACGTTGGACAAAGAGAGAATCTTTGTCACAATGTGAACATGATTATTGACCATGGTTGACCATAGTTGACAATGATTGACCATGGTTGGTTTTCACATTGAGACAATCTTCGTCAAAATGTGACGTTGAAAAATGGTTGACCATGGTCGACAATGGTTGACCATGGTTGATTTTCATGTTGAGACAGTTCTTTCACAATGTGATGTTGGACCATGGATGACCATGATTGATGATGGTTGATTTTCATATTTACCATGGTTGACCATGATTGACCATGGTTGAGCGTAATTTTAATATTGTTAATTAAACGTTATGAATATTAGTAATTAATAATTATAAATATTAGTAACTAATATTGAAATTAACATTTATAAATAATATTAAAAGTAATATTAATGTTGGTATTCATATTAATCAATATTAATATTAATATATAAGTGTGTTGTTAAGCATCAATGGCTAATTATGAGAGAGTAGTGTATTCTGCATATCATAGATGTAGGCAGAGTGTGCAATAATTAGCCAAAGGACCAGAACCTGAAGAAACCCCAAAACCATAGATATGCTGAATAAATAGTGTAAAACACAAGTAAACAGAATAGTGGAGGAGTAAATTATCGTTGAACAACAACCGTTAGATCTCATAGATCAACGGCCAGAATCAAATTGCAGAAAGTGGAACATTGGGATCACATCGCAATCTTTGAAAAAGGAGGACGCGATTGCGACATGCGATATGTAGTGGAACTGAAAACTTATCAAATGAACCCTAGAACCCCATCGGGTCCGTAATACATGTCGGAGTGGTTTTTAAACAGTGTAAGCGGATTATCGTGTAGAGGAAGAATGGTAAGTGGTATCAAAGGGCGAGCACCCGATTCCACTTAGTCTTTGACATGTAGCAACAAGTAGAGTTGGGAAATCACTTTATCAGGCGGTTAAACCCTATGCGTGTTGGCAACCTGAAACCAATGTAGAGCGTTGGATCTGCGGGAGGAGATCAATGGTGGAGGATAATGCGAAGGTCGATGAGTGGACCCGACGATATTTATAAATGCGGATGTATAAATTTTTAGATCCGCTTATATGGTTCGGAGCGGAAATTTAATGTATTTCCTTTGTATTTCTATAAAGTGTTGTGCCGAGGGCTTTTATGCAAAAGTGTTATTCAAACGTTCCGATAGTCGCATATCGGAGTTAGAGGGGGATAAAGGTATGTATGTGCTATGACCACGGTAACTGGCGATGAGCGACTACGATAAAGGTGATTCTCGGGAATTGTGCAAAGACCGAGGATTGGTAGAAAAAGGTATGATGTATGTGGTTTTATGTGTTATCAACTATAAAGGGTTTATAATGGATTGAAGTGCGATAGAAGGGTTTTAAGGTTAAGCACAATTATAACCCAAAGTTAAAAGAAGGTTTTGTATATGGTGCAGAATAAGGATTTAATAATGGCTTAGCGGGGTTGTATACGTCTCGATATTAAAGGGAATGAAGGTTAAGGGGTGATTAAAGTCCCGATAATGAGGGTTTAGACTTTGGGTTAGTCTATTAATATGTTTCCACATGAGAGATAATGGAAAGGGCCTTAACCATTTCTATTAATGAAGTTTTGACCTAGTAGGTCATATCTATTCCTGGGAAAATGGTTTATGCATAGGTTTACATGCATACTGTGGGTAAAGCAGGGGTAACCCTGCGTCCGGTGTTGGACCATGGTAGACCATTAATAAAACCGCATATACAACCATTGTTAAATGTGGTTTAAAATGGTTGACCATGGTTGATTTTCATATTGAGACAATATTTCTCAAATCTTGTGATGTTGGACCATGGATATGAATTGCCATGGTTGATGATGGTTGAAAATTGTTTATTTTCATATTGGCACAATCTTTGTCACAATGCGACGTTGGACAAAGAGACCTATCTGATTAATAAACCTGAGCGATTAATATGAAAAACCCAAGGGAATAACATTAAACCTTATGATTAATATTAAATCATAGGAACATAAACCCTAATATTAATAAGCCTAAGGGATTAATATTATAAACGAAGGGGATTATAAACTAAAGAGATTAATATTAAACCATAAGATTAATGTTATAAACCATAGGTTTAATATTAAACCCTAGGAATACAAACCCTATGATTAATATTAAAACCCTAGGATCAATATTATAAACCAAAGCGATTACTAAAAGCATTGGACTAATATTAAAAACCCGAGGGATTATAAACTGAAGGGAATGACATTAGACCCAAAGATTAATATTAAACCCTAGGAATATAAACCCTAAGCTTAATATTATTAACCTTAGGATTGATATTATAAAACCTTAGGATTAATATTATAAACCCAAGGAATTTATATTATAAAGGTATCTATATTAATACCTAAGGTATCCATATTAAACCTTAGGATTAATATTATAAACCCTATAAATAATATTATACCCTAGGAATATGGACCCTCAGATTAACAAACCCAAGGGACTTTAGAACATGGTTGATAATGGTTGATGATGGTTGATGATGGTGATTTTGATATTGAGACAATATTTGTGCCAATGTGACGTTGGGACATCATTGAATATGATTTACCATGGTTGACCATGATTGAGCATGATTTTGAGAGAATCTTTGTCACAATTCGACATTTGACCATGGTTTATTTTCATATTGACAAATCTTTGTTATAATGTGACATTGGACCATGTTTCACCATGAATGACCATGGTTGACGATGATTGACAATGGTTTAACACGATTGATTTCATACTGAGACAATATTTGTCACAATGTAACATTAAAACATGGTCGACATGGTTGACCATGATTATAAGCCCAAGGGATTTATATTGAACCTTAGAATTAATATTATAAACCCTATTAATAATATTATACCATAGGAATATGGACCCTTAGATTAATAAATCGAAAGGATTAATATTATAAACCTAAGGGATACTAAAAACCCAAGGGAATAATATTAAACCCAAGGGTGTAATATTATAAACCCAAGGTATATAAACCCTAAGATAAATATTAAAAACAGTAAAATAAACATGGTTGACTATCATTGACAATGGTTGATTTTCATATTGACACAGTCTTTGTCAATGCGATGTTCGACCATGATAGAACATGATTGATTTTCATATTGAGAAAAATATTTGTCGCAATGTTATGTTGGACCATGGATGACCATGGATGACCATGGTTTCATAATGTGACATTAGACCAAGAGACCATCTTCGTCACAGTGTGACCATGATTAAGAATGGTTGATTTTCACATTAAGACATCTTTGTGACAATGGGACGTTGGACCATGGTTGACCACGATTGACCATGATTGATTTTCATTTGAGACAATATTTGTCACAATGTGGAATTTGACCATGGTAGACCATGATTGAAGATGGTTGACATGGATGATTTTCATATTGAGACAATAATTCTTATAATGTGATGTTGGACGATGTTTGACCATGAATGGCCATGGTTGATGATGATTGACCATGGTTGATTATCATATTGAGACAATCTTTATCACAATGTGACGTTGGACAAAGAGACAATCTTCGTCGCAATGTGAACATGATTATTGACCATGGTTGACCATAGTTGAAAATGATTGTCCATGGTTGATTTTCACATTGAGACAATCTTCGTCAAAATGCGACGTTGAAACATGGTTGACCATGGTCGACAATGGTTGACCATGGTTGATTTTCATGTTGATATAGTTCTTTCACAATGTGATGTTGGACCATGGCTGACCATGATTGACGATGGTTGATTTTCATATTGACCATGGTTGACCATGATTGACTGTGGTTGAGCGTAATTGACCATGATTGATTTTTATATACAATCTATGTGACAATGTGACATTTGAATAAATATTATAAACCCTAAAATAAACATGGCTGTCCATCGGTTGATTTTCATATTCCCATAATCTTTGTCACAATGCGACGTTGGACCATGGTTGGCCATGATTGATTTTCATATTGAGACAATATTTGTCACAATGCGACGTAGGACCATGGTTGATTTTCATATAGAGGCAATCTTTGTCACAATGCAACATTGGACCATGGTTGGCCATAAATGATATAGATTTGTATGCATTAATTATTAATGTGCCAAATCCATATAAGTTTTTTGAAAATAAGTATTGATAAAATATCATTGAAATAATAAGCTTTATACCAATTGCAATGATAATTATATATGAAGACATTCATGCGTTAAGTAATGAAACCATATATAATTAAAATGAAAATCTTAAGGAAAAAATGTAAATATTATTGTTAACTTTTGCGAAAATTAATAAGTGTGAAAATTTTAATATGTCATTTTTTCTTCAAAAAAATTATTATCAACAAATATAAATTGAATCTAAATGAATTTTAAACATGATATATATATATATATAATATATTTAATAATATATATTATATATATATTATATATATGATACCTAGATACAAATATATATATATTATATATTAATATTATATATATATATATAATGATATATATTTTTTGTATTAGGTTAATATATATATCTATATATATATTATTTTTATTGATCACGAAATACAAATTGGATCTAAATTAATTTTAAACATGATACACATTATTAACTTTTTTTGTAGCTAGGTCACACACACACACACATATATATATATGATTAATTTATATCTTTGAATTTTTTTACATGAATACAACATCTTGAGTATTAGTAATAGGGAAACTAATAATAACATTTTTGAAGAAATGAGAAGTGTACAAACAGGATTAAAAAATAAAGATTAAATCATCTTAGATCCATCTAACTTCGGATTTATCATACACTGAGAGGGATCAAATCCCTCCATGTGCAAACATTTCCTCAAGTTCTACACGCCAAAAAAGAGGTTTGCACATGGAGGGATTTGATCCCTCTTAGTGGTTTACACATTAAGAGATTTGATACTTCTCGGTGCATGATAGATCCTCAGTTAGATAGATCCATTGAAGGTTATTTATACAAAAGCACATAATTATTTATACAAAAGTACATAGTAAAGTGTGCAAGAAATAGGACATGAAAGATTGTGTACACAACCATAACCATCCAGAAGGAAAAGAACATGACTTATGTGGAGAAAGGTTTTATGCAAAGTACAAGAAAAGAGTTTTGAAAAAAAGAATCTTTGTATAGCATAAGGGATATGATATAAATTATTAAAAAGACTAAGTATTGTGTCAAACATTGAATTTTTTTAACATATAATGAAAACTATAAACATGCAATGTATTATGAAATGAAAAGGGAAAGTGGAGTTGGGAGATTGACATACATCTAGTTAAAATTAGAAACCAAAGGTCATACATAAATGGATTAATACATGTGTATAATGGTTATTTGTGTTCTTCATGATCTTGGAAATGATTCTACTAATCAAACTATATTTTTTAATGTGGAGACGAATATGTTTATCACTACAAAATTATACTGTTTTCCTGATATTCATGTTTGATTAGCAACTTTTATTAATTTAGCTTTTACATAAAGTTTAGGTCTTGTTGTATAGAGTATTAGAATCAAACTATATTTTTTAATGTGTAGACGAATATTTTTATCACTACAAAATTATAGTGTTTTCTTGGCATTCATGTTTGATTAGCAACTTTTATTAATTTAGCTTCTACATAAAGTTTAGGTCTTGTTGTATAGAGTATTTACGAGACTATGAATGCATGGTGGTGAGATATGTTATACCATAGACTTTCGATGACAAAAATCTCTAGCTTGCAAGTGATTTTACTAAATTCTTTTTTTCTTAACACATATTTGTGGGCACTTATTTCATGAATTTCATATTTATGAGATTAGATATTAGTTTTTTAGGCTTTTAATTCTATTTTATGTCATGTTTATTTGGGTTGTGGGGTTTTTATATGCTTAATGAAATTATATTTAAAGATTTTATGAAAGTATGTGAGCATTTTATATTTATAAGATAAACGATGTTAAAAATGTGCAATGCTAAACATATCAAAAGCAAGGTGTATATAAAAGATTAAAACAAATAAATCGCTGTAGCTTGATCTTATATTTAAAAAAAATAAAATAAGGTATAGTTATTGGAAAGCACATTTTCTACTTAAATTTTGAAGTGACATAAATGTGGTTATTTTTTATTTAAATCAATTAAACTTTTGCTTATATTTAAAAATATTTAATTATTAAAAAATTTAAAAACGAGGCAACGATGGACAACCTTTCGTGCCCAGAGCGATCTTTGATCCAAAGTAGATTGTTACCAACAATTAGTTGAATACCTCCAGTGTGATTTGGAATTGAATGAATATCCTGAACGCATGAATATAGCAGCTACAATTATATAGTTACACGTATGATCACAAATCAGCGAAGACATAGTATGCTCTGGAGTCAATAACCATGAATCGGAACGCTACACAGTTGCTATCATGGATAACAAGGCGAAAAAACACATGTTCGCCCAATGCCACATCTTCCCTAATGAACTCAAATCCTTTCCCTTCACTTTAATATACATATGGTTTTCCAACACAAATGTAAATGGTATCACGCTCACTGCGCCAGTAATATTCATAAAATCGCCCACAAATGGAACCAGAGCCCCAACAAGTGTGGTCACTATCAGATATGTCTCTCAAGCCATCACCCTCACTATCCAATTGTGAACAAAATACACACTTTTGTTGCTCCTTCTGAACTTTGTATCTAGAAACTCGTACATGGGGCTTCCACATATCTACAACCATTCCCTTAGGGTTTATAACTTGGAGTGATATTTTGGGTGGCAAAGTAGTGGTAAGCGGTATCGAGAGTTTTGGCTCTGATTCCAAAAATCGGAGGACACGTAGCAGTAGAGGAGTGTGGGGAAACCGCTTTATTGGGAGGTTAACCCCCGTGTGTCTTGTCAACCCGAAATCTACTGTGAATCGTTGGATCTTTCGAGAGAAGATCGACGACAGAGAAGTAATAAATTTTGGGAGAGCGTTTAAAAAAAAGACCAGAACCTTCTTTTTTCTACATGCTAGTCATTTCATTAAACGCAACTTTTGCTATACCTGTATTTCTGGAAGCATGCCTGAATTAAATGCAAAAATGAGGTTTGCTGCAACACCAATTGTTCCAAACATTCTTCTTTTACTTGAACCTCAACTTGAAATCTCATAATGTCTAGCTGGGATATTGAGACCTACATATCCAAAGTGAGCAAAAAATTAAGATTTTGCTCCAAGCGATTGTTTTAATACCCAACTTGACAAGGACCATGAACTAGAAGATATGTAAGCATCATAAGTAAGATGTATCCTAGTTAAAATAAAAGAGAGATACCATCGCGTATAGACAATCCAATAGCAACAATGATATAGATGCAACTTAAGAATGTTGAAACACTAAGCCACAACCTCAGAGACAATAAGTGGGGAATGCTAAATTTCAAAAATGCTACAAATGATTCCTGTAATTGCGATGCAGTAAGGTAGCTTCAGCGTGGTAGCTTCATTGTTGCGTAAAGTATATATTGCCTGCACAACAGTCAATCAGAAGAGATGAAAAATAGATAATTAATAAGAAATTGCTTCATGTCAAAGTAGGGGAGCATGGCTTGGGGATAGAAGGTAATTAAGTATAAGAGTAGGGAGCTACCTTGAAATCTTGTCCAGCCAGAATGATAAATCCAGTGGTGATCATGAATAGATTGATATATTGTAGAGTCCATGTCAAGTAATACATTTTCCTACCTGGGAAAATTCACAATCACAATCGATATGAAAGGAAGAAGTGATTATGTGCACATATGAAGATACTGATTTGATGAAAGTAACAAGAAAGTATTATATTGAATGGGATGGGTGAGTGTAAAAGAAATTTACCATAATTGTGACCAGCTAGGTCTCTATATCAACTATGTCGGATGCCTCCTGTTTCGTGGAGACGTGCTAGGAGGGTGTTTGCATAGAGTGATATGAAGGCTGCTGCTATCAATCCCAAGGTGCCCCCTACCCATCCCAAGGGAACCATGACGATCCCTGAATACCCCAATGCATACGCATTGTTGAGTAATGTTATCAAAACGAGGCCTACTTGGTACCATGGATCTGCAATAATCAATAATCTCAATATTATTATTTATCGAAGTTGGTATAGACATATACAATGTATAGTGTAAAAATATTGAATGATATGACTTACCGTGACTTGAGACTTGAGGTGTTTCAATCTCGCAGGCTACTCCTTCGTGTCCATGCCATCCCTCTGCCAAATTTTCTCCTTCAAAAGAATATTTCCTGACATAGTTCCCGACATACACTATCTTACATTTTCGGGAGATACATTATGTTACATCCCTCGATCGAAGCTTCATCTAATGTGTCGCTCCATCTAATGTGTGGTTATCTGCATGGAGGAGGCCAATTGAAACAGTAAGTGATGGCTACATGTAATTGAAATTGTTAGTGATTTCCACGCTAAATCAATGTCTTACATCCCTCTGGCCATGTTTCGTATAGGAGAATTGAAATGGTGAGTGATGTCTAGGTGGAATTGAAACAATTGGTGTTCCTAACGTAATTGAAACAGATGGTGATGGCGATTCATACGTTTCACAACCATTTTTAATCTTTCCACTTCGTCTTAATCATAATAGGTGGTGATTAACAAATGGTATGGTAAATTTTTAATCAAGGTTTGTAAATTTTTAATTTAAACATGGTTTAATCACATGATTTAGATATGCAAGAAAGTTACTGTTGCGAATTTCATTCATTGATTTAGTGACGATTATAAGAATATACTGACATATTTCAATTTAGGCATTGATATTCCCACCCAAACAATTCGGGAGGCTTCTGTTTTCATGTTGTATTACTTATTCAGGATGCTTATGTTAGCTTTCTATATTACTTATTCTTATTCTTATTGATGTTCCCATGATCTGGTTCGTTGGTTTATAACAATGCTTCTAAAGATTTATCAATTCATTTGAAAGGTGCCCTTCAAGACAGTGCCTATATTAATTAGTTTGAAAGTGGCATTCGAATAGTGGGAACGTGGCTTGCATCCAAGCCCACATGTCATCCCAATAATTTATATTTTATATCAATTATTTGTACCTCGTGATTCATTTATTCTTTTATTCAAATAAATAAATCATATATATAAATTAAGTAATTAAAAAATAATGAAACAAAAAGCTAGCCGTTGTTGGATGCATGGAGGGCAGGTGCCTACGCCACGAGGTAATCTGAACAAAAGTTGAACTATGTATTTGCGTTAGACACACTTGCTTTGTTCATGAGGTTTCTCTGTGATGGCCCTACTAATTTGTTCTTCATTGTCACCCGGATGCTGGTGGAATCGATGCATGGATGGATGCACTAGGTTCCAAAGAAATAATCGCTTCCAGGTTCTAGATCATAATTTTTCTACAGAGATAATCACTTCAATTTCATATGTAAAGTTTGCAAAAGATAGACGACACGTTTTGAGTCACTATTACATGAAACTTGAGGTATAACATTCCTTTCTTTGCTGTTTGATGGCCGATATTTTCATTGGTTATTTAATTACCTGGACCCTTATGTACCCTTACTCAAATTTGTAAGTTTTACTCTGATGTGGATTGACTATCTAGGGGAGGTTTGCTTCTTTTGGTGGTAGATTGTGTTTATTGTGTGAATCAGAGGGCGGAGACTGAGTTTGTTAGCTATTATTCGTTTTTGTTGCAAGTTGTTGTGAAATGAGGCCGCCTTAAAGAATGTTGGCTGTTAATTCTCAAAAATTTGTTTTGCTTCTCTCGCTGATTCAATGGAGATTTGTATCAAATATTCAGTGATTCGAACTGCTCCGGGTATTGTTCTTTTGAAAGTTTGAGACTTCGGCTTGGAAGCTGCATTGCTTTGGAAAGTATGGACGGTTATGGATAATGTAGTGCATCGAGAAATCTTCAGAGAGATGTAGTGCAAAGAACAAGCACGCCATCGATCGAATTTTGGGGCTCAGCGCGAGCCTTCCATATGCTTATTGTGACGATTGGTCTGGACGCATTGCTGCCTTGCGATGTCATCGCTAATCCCTAGTTCATGACCTGTGACGATCCAGATTAGGTGAATTAGTTCAAACAATTGGTCTTTTAGGTGATTCTAGAATTGGTTGTTGGGTCAAATTTTAGAAATTTTGAATAATATGACACTTATTCACAAAGATTATCCCGATTATACACTAATTGCGGAATACATGCATAATACATAACCTCCTCTACGTTGATCATCAATTTATAGAAGCAGAAACAATAACATGCGCACATTGAAGCATCAATCACGCATATCAACACAGTATTTTCTCGGGGAAAGCATCTCGCTAAAAAACCCCAACTATCTGTATATTATATTGATTGAGAACATGTAACAATACATAGTACAATAATCCTCGCAAGTACTCAGTACTATCTCCACCTGTTAGACACAAACTAGCTCAGATCTGAATCAATCGCTGGCTCAAATCTCCCCCGCTGCTTGCCTGCCTCCACTGCGCAATCCTGCAAGAGAATGAATGATAATGGCTCAAGAAAACTCGTATTTAGTTGGAAAAATCATGTGAGCACAAGCTACAATTTCCCTTGGCCTCATTGGCATTACTCAATCCATTGCATGTGCAAATCTCATGCACAACTGATAGTCACAACTCACCCTTTTACTTACCTCTAACACTTGTCTCCACTGAACTATCCATGCACTAAGTTAACTGATGTATTCTTCAGTTGCATTATGAGTTAATAATTAGTGAATTAATTAATAACTAATTCACACAACTCATCA